>JAVYIG010006088.1:0-124514 GCA_035222895.1 Strongylocentrotus droebachiensis
CCTCCAGTAAACTATAACTGATTAAAAAGGTGGGTTTTGAGAAGGGTTTTGAATGATTCAATGGATGGGGCATTTTAAATAATGTGGTGGAAGTTTGTTCAAGAGGGGGAATAACCCCCCCCCCTCCCCTCCTCCTCTTCTCCTTGTGGCACTCGGCCAATTAATACAGACATAACCACGTACTGATCCGCCTTGAATAGACCTATAAACTTATTCTAACCCTAGAATGGGTGTGTCGCAATACAACCTCACTTATTATGTCAGCTTATTGACGTATTACAAACTGAATTGCGTTCAAATCATGACGTACTCCAATTAGCGATGTTATTGTTTATAGATGGCAGTATTGGATTACTAGTGAGCTCAGCTATAATGATATGCACTTCAGTTTGCTTTGTTCTATTGCTCAATACACTGGGAACACGACATTAAACTAGGTAAGACCCTGTTGAAG
This sequence comes from Strongylocentrotus droebachiensis, assembly GCA_035222895.1. Lineage (NCBI taxonomy): Eukaryota > Metazoa > Echinodermata > Echinoidea > Camarodonta > Strongylocentrotidae > Strongylocentrotus > Strongylocentrotus droebachiensis. The sequence continues at coordinate 455 of JAVYIG010006088.1, forward strand.
AGGGAAACTGACATATCAATTATATTCATACACTTCCAACTATTGTAAAGATTCGTACGATATTATTTTAAAGTTCATGTGATTCAAAGAGTACTATTAGTTCTTATCATTTTTCCCAATTCAATTCGTATTCATTTCATTTCAACAGAAAGATAAACAAAGATATTACATATATTATTACAGAAAGTATGACAAAATGTATGTACATATTCATTTTGTCTTGGTAACAAAATATAGGCCTACACTTTACACATAATAACACTATTTACAAGAAATTCTTAATTTCTGAGGAAATGAGGGGATCCACTAAAAAGCAATGTGATCGTTGAATTTGATCTTAATTGTGTGCGATTCAACAAATGCAGAGTGTAAGAATAACACAGAGAAAAATGAAGTTACCCCTGTACTTTTAAAGGTACATGTTTTAATTCGAGTAGAGTGTATACCTGTAAGGATAGGCCATGTTAGTAATAATTTAATTTTTGAACAACGACAACAACAGCAACATAATATTGTTTTGACGAAACTTTAATAATTTGCTTGTTGCTTCCTTATTGTACAAGACAAGAAGGAAATGAACGCGTGCAGAAAATCAATCAGCACTGCAATGGAATAGTGTTAAATCGCTTTACCAGGGACCGTCATTTGTAAACATCCACATTCAGGGGCGAGAATCGAGGCTCTTTTCTTGTTGGTTTTTGTTTGTTGGTTTGTTGGTTTTTCGTGTTTCGTTTTGTTGTGCTTTGTTTTGTTATTTTTTATTTAAACAATTATAATGGTGTATTTGAAAAAGAATTGTGAAGGATGCATGTCTAAAACACGGTTATGTAATGTCCCAATTGAGGGTTCATCTGTGTTATTGGCCAAATTGGAAACCTCTGATATATCCTAGTAAAACATCTATGGTGTGATAATGAATGTGAGAGGAAGAAAACAGAAGGGGAAAAATATGAGAGTAAGAGGGAAAGGGAAGGGGGAACAGAGAGAGAGAGAGAGAGAAAGGTAAGAGGGTATAAGGATAGAGAAATTGGTGGATAAAGATGAGAAAGGGCGAGAGAGGGAGAATGGGCAAGAGATTTGGCGAGGGAGTGAGAAGGAGAGAGAAAGAGAGGTGGAGGGTAGAACGTTCATATTTATTTTGTCCATTATTGTCCATTTAAAGAAAGAGGCGGGAGGGGAAAGAGAAAGAGAGAGAGAGAGAGCGAGCGAGGGAGAATCAGGCGGTGGCAATTTGCCATTTCCGAAGAGGTGCAACTGGTCGTCCTTAAATTGAGGCACCCCTTCCCCTTTCAATGAAGTATGTAACTAGATCAATTCTTTTCTACCTCTCTCAGTCGCAGCAGATCGAGCAAACCTCATGTATGTTATAACTCATGTTGCATCATGAAATGACGTAGTCACGCAGGAAACCCTAGAAAATACCTGGGGATTTCCGTTGGGTATTTCCCGCCTTTAACCTGATTTACACAGGCAAACTAGGTCTTACGATAGGAAAGAAAACCCCGACTTGCAACACCACGGCGAAGAAACTTTTTCGAACTTTCTCACGCTGACGGTAATAATGATAATGAAAACATCTGTGTTGCAAACAAGATAATTGCACCATGCACCATCCTCTGGGCGGTGATTTGTGTTGTCTGTGTATGATATGATCTAGATCCGTAAGTAATAGAATGGATTATTTATAATTATAATAATTTTAGATGCTGCTTATAAGTACCGGCTTGCATGGCGATGTAAATATACAATAGGTTTACGGTTGCACCATGTGAGAGGGGGGGGGGGGGTGATTGGGGAGCTAGTCCTGGAAATCATTTTGTTTTCGCCGCAGCCAGATGCTGAATTGAGAAACATTCCCATACATCACTTTTCATTTACAGCATTGTGTTAATTAATACAGACATGCATAAGTTATAAAAATTTTGGTATCTCGTGCGTTAAGCTTTATCAGATTATTAAATGAACGTTTTTGAAAATAGATCTAATTTGAAAATTACATTCACCTATTTCTTGTAAATGATCAAGGATGATTCTTGAATGATCAGTTATATCAAGGGGATACCAATTAATTTGTATTTTACCTTTTTATATGCTTGTGTATTTATCTATTTTGTTTTTGATGCTGTTATTTGTTTTTATTATTACCAAACAGGGCCTCATGGAAGACCACCAAATTGGTGATTATGTGCCACCCTGTATAAATATCAGAAATAAATAAATAAATAAAATAAAAATGTGTTATGCGCTATATTAAAATGTTTAATTATTATTTCCTTTTATTTTACAGACGGATGGAATGTGGACGTTCCAGTAAACAGTAAACAGTGGAATACAACGAAGGAAACTTGGAAAATTTGGATACAATTATCATCTCTTTTTATCGAACATCTTGATTCAAAATGGCGTGTGGTATCCATCGCTATAATTACATGGGTATTTTACCCATAGTGATGTTAGCTCTCTCTATCACTATGCTTGTCAGTGCTTATATCGTAGCTGTAACTCGTGGCGACGTCGCCTTCCTCTTCCCGTATATCAGGTAGGATGGTTGACATTTATAATTGTCTTCTATAGTATTTTTTTTAATTTTAGGTCATTTTGATTTCCTTTTAAAAATTTGTGTTTGTATTTTTATGCCGCATGCTTTCTATTTGTGCACAATCTCAAATTATTGAATTGATAGGTATAATCATTTTATAAATGTTCTTTTTGAAGTTGCCTTGTTAGCGCCACTTATCTTGACTACATTATGATATTACACCTGCCCTCCTCCTTCTATTTATTTTATAGTGGTTTGTTACCATAATTGTTTTCTTAAGACTTCAAAGTCACTTCACCTACAATCGTTGCCTTTTCTTGTCATCGGCTGCCATTTTAAAACAAAATTTGCTTTCATTCTTTTTGACAGTCTATTTCTGATTGTATCATGACTTACAGTCTCCAACCTTCTTTTATTCATATTACAATTACGTCAAGTAACGCAAGCAACAGGCAAGAAAGCCATAATGTCCATTGACTCGCTTTATATTAATAATAATAATAATACATGAGAGTTATATAGCGCCATTATCTATTTTAATTAAATGCTCAAGGCGCTTCAAAATATTAGGGAACACATTACATCATGACAAAGAATCGTGTACATTTAAAACGATGCGAGGGAAACAGCAATATTACCTTTAAATGCCTGTAAATACGTGACTTAAGCATCTAAACATTTAGAGGAGAAATAAGACCATGTGATTAGATGTAATATCATTAGATGTACTTCTTTATGAAAATAAATGAATTTTCATTCAACTTTGTATTTTGTAAGAATCCCTGTGAGCCCCATTGCAGTCAGTACCCCGGCGGCTCTTGCGGTTAACAAAGCATCCTCTCTAACGAGTTAGGAATATATAACTTGTCGCCAATAGCAACAAGTACAACTGTGGCACGACGGAACTTAAAATCACATGCTCTTATTTTTCCTCCCCAAAATGTTTAGACTCTTGAGTCATGTTTTTACAGGCTTTTAAAGGCAATATTGCTGTTTCCTTTACATCTTTTTAACCGAACGATACGAAATTGGAAAGCGAGTCAGTGGACATGGCTTACTTAATTGCATGTAATTTAACGCAGTACTGCGACAGCGATTGGCGCAGTATGTGATGCGCTATGGTTAGGTGACAACGTACATACAGCGAATGATGAACAATGCCGCAATTGTTTTGAATCATTGGCGACATATTAACTTCACAGGTGTAACCATCGCCTATGATAACGCAAACGCAATCGAAATGACGCCTAGGCCCCGTCTTATAAAGGGTTGCGATAACAAAAATTAAATCATTGATCCAAAATTAATCAATCGCTAGTTTGCAGTCTCCTACTATATTTCTTATGTACATAATTGCGATTAATGTCGATCGCAAATTAGTTGCGATTAATCGTTACTGTTTATAAAAAGAGGCCCTGGCATTATTATTAACATTTTTTTTTTTTTTGGGGGGGGGGGGAGGGGGGGGTGGTTGGTTGATTCGTTGCGTTTAGTGTATTGCTATCTATATTTAATTTGTTTCTTGTTGTTGTTGTCGTTTGTAAGGGCTAGCGAGTCAGGCATTTAACCACCTCCATAATGACGTTGACTTAGAAAGCATTCAATATTATAACAATATATAACAATCGTGACCTTGTGTTCAAGAACAAGTTTAAGAAGTTGTACTATGTCATAAGCACCCGTCGCAACATTTCAGCTCTAAATGCTATTTTCATGTGACGGGGTGAGATAATTGTGATCGTATGGGACAATTCATCTTCTGTCTAGAGACTTAGAATTTGACATTTAGGAGATTTCATCCAAAACCCGATGGAATACACAAGTCTACTCGTTATAGGTTCGTTGTGTAGTGAGTGTCCGGTAATGATAAAAAATACCGTGTTTTCAACTTGAGTAATATCCGAGAGAGGAAACCCAGGAAATTCTATTGTGGATGAAGAAGGCGAGATGAAAGGAGCGCTTGTTTGTTCTTACTTGTTTTTTGTCTCTTGCAAAGTCTTCTGGGAAAGAAGAAAGGAGTATGATTGATGAAGAAGGGATGGGGAGGGGAGAGGGGAGGGGGGGAGTCGATGTTTATCCTCTTCCTCTTTCTCCTCTACCCCTCATTCTTTCCTGTCTTTGTCTTTCTATTCTTCATTATTTTGTCAGATCAGTTTTCCCTTCAGCATGTTAGGTTCCAAGCCCTTCCATATTCGCGGTATATATAAGACTCCTGGTGGATATAATATCTACATATCTACATGACACTGCTCGTCGTATTCGTAAGTGCGTACAGACGCCGCCCGCCCCCCATCCCCAACACACGCCTTACCTCTCTCTCTCTCTCTGTCTCTTTCTCTTTCTATCTACATCTTCTTTGTACGCATTTAACATAAAGAAGCAAGACTGAAATTAACGTTTATTTGATGCCATAATCATTATGTGTATCATCGCGGAAATGACATCACGATGAAATTAATGACCAGATGCAAAGAAGAGGCCATTTCTTTGTACCATGCCAGGTCTCCCGGTCAATATGAACCTGTCATAATGAGTCGAGTCTCCGCCATAAAGGTTAAAAGAAAACATATATTAAAAAAAAAAATTGGTCAGATTTTTAAAAGATCACAATCCTTCATATAACTCTTTGCCTCGGGAACTTTTTCTTTTCTCCTGAAATTTCCTCGGCGCACAAATCATAACATTCAACAGTATGTCGTTAGGAATAAACAAAATATTCTACAAATTACGTATAAACAAAAATAATTATGAAATTATGCTTTGAAGCACCGACCCCTTTTCAATTTGAATTTTATTCAAATCAATCCGATGAATCTCTGCTAATATTCCAGGTATTAAACATAAACTTGAATTTAAGGAAAATAGCAATTTGTGTAAAATAACAAGATGACGCGCCTCTCGAAACAGTGATAAAAGGAGGCGAATATTAGATAAGAGGGTGCATGAGCCTTTATCCTCTCCTTCCCCTTCTTTTTCTCACGCTGTCCCTTTATTTCCTGAATTCTCCCTTCTCCCTATTTTTTGCCTTTCGATGTTGAAGGGGAAGTGCTTTTGTAGCTATACGTATACGCTATCGTTTTTTTTTTACAGTTAACTTTCGGGTTCTTTACTTTAAATTTTTGTTTGGATAAAGTATGATAGTTTGACAATTTATTTTTGTTTCTATTGTAATTGTTACGTATATTTGCTTATTTATGATTCATTTTAAGAAAGTCCCTTTTATTATTTTTTTTTTTTTTGTTACCGACCATTATTTATATTTGGAAAGCAGAAAAAGAAACAAATCAAATCAGATCAAATCAGCAATGTTAACGTGCGAACGCAATCACTCTATAGTCCGTTCACACTACGTACCTGTTGAGTCATAGTCACGTTTTATCATGATAACTGGAAGGATCCTTGTGTCAACACGACTCGGAAGGCAAGGTGATTGGATCAGTTTCACTACCTGGCCCTCCGAGTTATATCTGATCTGAAGGAAGAAATGTGCCTTTATTTCCCAGTTACAAAGTTTATGAATGATAAGGCTGATTTTATGTTTAGATAGTACAGAATGACCTTCACCCCAAAGAAGAGAGGATTTGATCTTATCTTACCGTTTTAACATATCTACACATCTATTTAAAGATTTCGATCCTAGCAGACTTGTCATACCTAGCCTGACTGGCAGGCGCATTGGCTTTTTAGTTCTCTTTCTTTGCACTCTTGGAGTGAATAAATAAATAAACAAATGAATGAATAAATAAGTATATGAATAAGTAGATAAATGAATATAGTATTGAACAAATAAATAGATGAATAGATGAAAATTAAAAAAATAAACAACACGAATAAATATATACAAAAAGAAATGTACCTCTTCGCCCGCCTTTTCTGTAGGCGTCACCTACCCGTGTATAAAATTGATTCTCATTAATTTTACAATGGGTTACCCCAAAATAATCGCCTGGAATTTAGTCTAGCAATGTAAAAGTGACAATGGACATTAAATAAAGTGCTTATTAAAATATTAGTGACAAAAGGGATGCTGGAAATTAAATGCTAAATATATGAGTAACAACATCGGGGTTTTCCCTCGTCTCTCGGACTAAGATTGAAAAAGATACGTTTGTCTACTAATATCGTTATTTTTTAGCGATAGTTTTTTATACAGCGAAAATATTTGTTGTACTTTTTGAAATCCCAAGTGTATTTTAGGGAAACTAACTTCACTTTTTAGCAGAAGGTAAAACTGTCGGATACTTTGATGGGGACAGGTTGTAGATACTGTGTGTTCAGAACTCTTTTATTTTCTTAGATTCTTTCAAGTATGAGGCAGGAACTTTAAGTAGTATCTTATTTCATTTATTGCTATTAAACCCAATTTCTCTCTAATTTGACATTGGAAATCTGGCACTTTCCTCGTGAATCGCTCATGCCGGGTGTATGCTTTCTAAACTTACCTAACAAACATGAAACACAATTTAAAGTTAAAATTTGCAGATTGTACCAATTTTGTTATCATGATAATGCCTCATCTTTTCACATAAACTTTATCGTTAGCAGGAAAAGGTACAAGACAAATATTAGGGTAATAGGTGTTTTCTATCAAACACAGCTGAAACTCCTCATCGACTTCCTACAAGAATCAAGTCGTCATTAATACCACGTGCAAATCCTTACTACCAAATTAGTATGACGTAGGCCAAATTAGTATGACGTATCCGTGACGTTACACGTCTTTAATGAGTATTTATTACAAGCATGACATGAATTTCTGTATTAGACAAATTAGTTTCTACGTTTCAGGAGTTATTCGCTCATACGCAGACACGTCACTCACAATTAAGTCTACATGAAGTGTGAGTTTGGAAGTTGAGTGTTACTAAGATAAGATGGGAAAGGCCTGGTTCATTTTATGATTGATTTATTGAGTGTTTAATTATGGACTAAATTTGCTGGAAGTGAGATAACCGTCATGATGAAATACATACGTGGTGGGCTGACGTTCAATTAAGATTCAGTGTGTATGAAGCTTGCACGTTACTCCTCGATGATTATTAAAGTCGGAGAAATGTTAGCAATACTAAACACAGTTCGGAAGGGAGGAAGAAGTTCTTAGGAAGGGGTGCTTCTTTTCACAAGTGAAAAGAGAGAGGGAGATATTTATATATATATAAGAAATAGAGGAGATGGAGAAGGTGAGAGTCAGAGAGAGAGAGAAAGAGAGAGAGAGATGTGGGTGCATGAGAGGAAAGAATCGACACTCTCCTGGCTTTAAACATACATACTTTTAACATCAATATGACATAAAGTCACAGTGCCTAGCAGACCTCTTCTTCAGCATTTTAAAGAACCAAATCATGTCAAATTACTCATAAACTCATCATTAAATGAAAACAAATTTACAATTGCATGCTGAGATATAAAACAGGTGTAAAAGAAAAGTTCAAAGCATAGGTTCACCACCTTCAAATTAGAGCAACTCATCAAGTCATGAGGTCCCCATTCACAGCCGCGCGTGCGAGAATCATTTATTGTATTGTTCTGTCGAATGCCCTTCAAACTGGGAGGGGGTGTTACCGGCTTCACCAGTTCGTGGATACGCCCCCGTTGACTGTTGCTAGCCAGCTTGAGGCCCCCAGGCATTAATAGATAGACAGGATGACCCTTCCTCTATGAATCATTTCTAATCATAACAAGAGGATATTGTGGCAGTGAGGAGCAGATAACTGTTTTTATTTCTCCATCTTGTCTGGGTATAAGGCAGGGGGTCATGTCCATTTTATTGGATCAATTTGAATTTTGTCCGATTCTAATTATCCTTGCATATTTAGCCTGGAGGGTAGCAGTTGTTTTGGCCTGGTCCGTCAAGATTGTCGCAAATGCTGTCAGCTTTGGAGGTGTGTTGAGACCTAAATTGGTATTGACTCTATGAAATGACTTTAGGTAGATTGAAGGAAAATTTTGAGAGTGATTGTGGCAGTAAGAAGCGATTTTTTCTTCTTCTTCTTCGTCTTGTCTGGGTATAAAGTAAGGTCATGTCCAGATTAGTGAACCAATTTGAATTTTGTCGGATTCTAATTATCCTTGCATATTTAGCCTGGAGGGTAGCAGTTGTTTTGGCCTGGTCTGTCAATATTAACGCAAACACTTTGGAGGTGTGCTGAGACAAAAATTATGTGCTGAATTGACTTATTGAATAGGCTTCTTGTCATTATTGATGACGAGGTGACGATTGAAACGTTTCAAAGGTATTCTTCAGCCGGCAGCACTGTGACTAGCTTTTCCTTTTTCATATATAAAACTTATTTTATTTCAAATGTATATGTAATTTTATGCTGTATCATCTGTGGTGATACAAGTGCTTTTTCTGATCTCATTATGTTCTGTCATCAGAAAAAGCACTATGAAGACATTAATTCTAAACGGAGCTACATCCACTTTTGATAAGAATTAAGTTATTGATATCAGAACATTGTTCGCTTCCGTACCAGTCTTTCAACAAAATTATTTACCAAAATTTTGGGAGCAATTATGAAAAATGCACCTTCTAATATCATTTTCCATAGACGCCTATACAAAGTTTGGTAAACAATTTATTTTTCTTCTCCGAAGTTACACAAATGGATTTAGCTCCTTTTGGAATTAAACTCTTCATATTATGCTTCTCCAGTCGTGATGTGTCGGGTTTTCCTGCAGGGCGATGATATGTTTAATTCGGATGTGTCAATTGAGGAAGGTTAAACATCTGCGCTTTATCAAACCCGTGTTATGAAAGTCGACAGACATAGACGGGATAGGTGTCCGATGGTCATTCCATTGGATAGATGTAAAAGCTCACCTTATAATATGATGATGCAACACAAACATTATGAAACATGGATCATGTAAATGTAGATCAACTGTCAATGTTGCCTAGAATTGCTCTAGATATGGCCCGTCTGATGGAAATTGTATGTTAGTGTAATTATTTGCTGTGAAGCATCAATGATACCAAATCCATATTAAATGTTTAGAATACGATAAACACTGTTTAAAAAAACATCCCGGCAAAAAGTCAGGGCGGGGGGTTCTACACACATGTACTTTATGGACAAACAAATAAATATCTGATATTTTTTCCCCTCATTTCCTCCAACAATTTTACAGGCAATTTGAGATCATCGTTCAGTTCACTCGTGTTTATTTTAAAGAATAGCTTCATTTGCTATAAAGAAATGTTTTTGTAAAGTTTTAATTTCTTTAATCATGATCACGTTCTACTCAATAAACAACCCCTAAAGGCAAACTGTCATTCGATGGTCATAATTCCATAACGATAGTGATATCATTTGATGCATAAAACGCATAATGATTAATAACTGAAGGTAGTATCCCAGGCACGCCTATACGTTGCTGGTGGCTCTTAAGTGTTTTGAAACCATCTTCTTGTTTCGTTTGTTAATTACGCATTACAAGCTAATGACCTAATTTACTGTTTATGATAACGATCTTTTTCTCATACTGTCTATACCTCGTTTTATGTGGGTTGATAGTATCACTCCAGGAGCAAAATAGAACGATGAATTTTTCTTCAACATTAGTGGATGCGGAGATGGGGAGAGGGAAGGGGCGATGAGAGGAAGGGGAAGAGGCGGGGCAGGGGAAAGGCAAAGGTAGGGGAGGGGAGAGGCAGACTGTCTATGTTGGATAATAGCATTGCCCCTGGAGCAAAATAACAATATTGGGTGGCTTCATCAGTAGTGGATTCGGGTAATGGGGAAGGGAGAAAGGAAGGGACAGAGTGAGGGGGCACACTGTCTTCATCGTGTTATGTGGGTTGATAGCTTCGTCTCAAGAGCAAAAGATAACGATGTAAAGATTCTAGAAGTAGATTCGGTTGGGGAGGGGGACGGGGAGAGGGTAGAAGAGGGGGAGGTATGGGCACGTTTTAATGTTTGCATGTACAATATCATGGCGGCCGGTCGAATTGTTCTCAATTGAGAGAAACAAGGCAGAGTGGAACTGTTATTCAATTAACATCTTTAATTTGTGTACGATGGGACTTTTATGTTATATTTACTCAATGCTAACATTTGACATAGATACGAAACGAAATGAATATTGAAATGAAACAAATTCAAATGACCAGACAATAATACAATTTAAGGCGCATTGATCATTTACTTTAACGATAGCTTGTAATTGAAATAAAATAAAGTATGATAAAAATATAATTTAAGATAAAACTATACAATATTATATGGAACAATTCATCGTATATGACTTGAACATTATGATATCAAGTTTCAAGAAATGTTGGTGCGCGACAACTTTTCATTAACGTAGAAGGATTTTATGTCTCAGAGAGAGCAAGAGAGAGACGAAGAGAGGGAGACAGAAACAAAAAAAGACGAGTCTTTGGGATATACGCCCTTCGACGCCCCCTCCCGTTTCCTTCTTGGCGCGTAGAGTGTATATCAGTTCTTGTCTGGTATGGTTACATGCCATTCCAGGGTTATCCCTGTCCATCTATCTTGAGAGGATGTTAATGGGAGACGAAAGCATCCTCATCTCGACCAAACTTTGCCTCTGGCAGAGAAGGACTTTTAAATTATTTTAAAGCGCCTATAGAGACGTTGTTTTATCATAGGGTATTGTGAGGTGTAGAAGCTTAATTATCATTAATGATGATAGATCTGTTCACTGTATATCAGTATTATTAGAAGTTGTAGAAGAAGTAGTAGAAGTAGTAGTGGTAGTAGTAGTAGTAGTAGTAGTAGTAGTAGCAGTAATATTAGTAGTAAGGTTTAAATCTATAGAGAGCTCCCTTCTGCCAAGACTCCTCGAAGTAGTATATTATTCATAGTTTTTTTAAATTGATGTTGTTAATGCTTTTGTTGCTGTTCTGTATATTATTCTTCTAAACCATACTCCTATCATCAATATCATTCTTAATATTTATGAATGAGTAAACTCTAATTAAAACGCCATCGCAACATTTCTGTACGATCCCGAACCAATACGCCCAAGGACTAATTTTCTCCAAAGTTTTATCAGCCTCTGGTATCATATGAAGTACAGACCAACTAAACTCAAAAAAGAAATTGAAATGCACACATAAATACATATACTTGCACATGAGATAAATCCACACATTTCAGACGAAACGTATAATTCAGCTTCTCTATGTTTTCTTGCACTTTCCTATATTTGTTTAAATTACCCCCTCCCCACCACAGTCATTGACCGTCATTTGATGTCTAAAATCAAATGTTTTTCATTGACCTGCATTAAAATAAAAAATGATCGACAGTACTCTTCCATGACAGGACCCTTAACGAACACCTTGAAGCACTAAGATGCGTCATCTAATTAACGATTTCCAGTATTTGTCCTTCCATTTCTCCTTCGATGTTGAATGCTTGCCATCGACCCGTAGGCGGGTATCCTCTAGAATGGCTATGCAATAAAATAACATATACATGTAGATGACCCCCCTCCCGTATCTGAAACCCACTAACATGCATAAGGGAACCCTCATCGCCCCCATCCATGAATTATGTCATATATACATGTAGACTTGTAAGGCGCCGAATCCACTTCAAACTTATGTCACAAGATATTGTAAGAGAAAGATTCTCCCAAAGTGCGTCGTTATGTTTGTTATCTATATTAAAAATGTATATGTTTATCATATTATTTTCATCCTGGCAAAGCGAATATGTTTATAATATTAAAAAAATGTATTGTAAGAAATACAACTCATTATAATTTCTTGATTATAATCCCGAAGAAGCCCGTGGCAGTATGTACACTTGTGTTACTTCTATGAATAGGCCGGTTTACTAACATATTCAAATTGTATGCACACTTTTTAAACAAAGGTTGTTCTTGACGACCTGGAGACTTGTCCTAGGCTTGCATGACATAGCAACAAGTAGTGTAGTTCATCCATTAATAACAGGTTATTATTAGTGGAATAACTTGGCACTAGGTCCCCTTGAAAGAAACAGCCATAAATTTGAGTATGTTAGTAAACAGGTCTATTGTCTAAGGAAACCTGTCGTTACCCCCCCCCCCATGCCCCCCCCCCCCCCCCCAACAGAAAAATGTCCCGACGTATGTCTGTAAAGGATACGCTCCTAAATGCCAAGGTATCAGATTTGGCCAGATTTCTGTGAGGTTTAGGAAGAAGTTCAAGGAATTGGTGAATGAAAAAGGTTTAAAAGACTTACACTACGGGGAAGAACCCCCAACAGCCAGAATTAGACCACAGTAGAGATTCGGATGGATCGAGGAGTTGACAAAATAACTTATATAAACAGTATTTACAAACGTTGTAGGGGTTTTTTCATTGTGGGGACGCCACTTTAACATTGTTTATTGCATCTGTAAATAATATTTTTTTGTTTTTATAGAATAAATAAAAAGCAATCTCTAAAAATAATGTCAACATTGTTTCCGCATTTGGGCGCCACGGCGTTCCTTCTGATAAACTGTTACCGTACATGGCTGTGGCATACACAGGTATTCCTACCCCTTCTCTCTCTCTCTCTCTCTCTCTCTCCCCTTTCTCTGTTTATCTTTATTTCACTTTCCGTCTCTTCTTTCCCCCAAGCGCTTCTGTTTCTGTTTTGTGTGTCTGTAGTTCCCATTTTTCTCCCCCTCTAGGATATTGAAAATACTTGTTATCTGCCCCCTCCTCCTCTCACTCTATATCTCTCTCGATCCCCCCTCTCTTTCTCTTTCTCTCTCTCTCTCTCTCCCTCTCTCTCTCTCTCTTTCTCTCAACCCATCTCTCTCTCTCTCACTGTGAGCTAGACTCTCATAATATTATCTGCGCCTCCATGCTTGTAAAGTAATCAGTTCGTTACACAACTCCTTGGTTACACATCATCATGTCGATGACTCACTGTCACGATGAAGAGAGGTTTGCCGCTCAGGCCGCTTAGCAACTCACACAACCAAAATATTGTATTGGGAGTTTGGAATTAAAAATAAGACAACTTGACTCGAGCCTGCTGAAAATCAAAAAGATTGAAAGGCTTTTATTATACGCAGATACATAAACGACATCTTTCATCAAAATTTGGTCGAAGGTTTGAAACCTTTTATCATTCAAATTTATATCAGCATTTCATAAGAAATGTAATTTTGTAACTGTCACAATCCTTCACATGGGAATACAAGAGTACACAAAGGATTCTTTATTATATTTTTGATCAATGAAATCCTATTCAGTGATTGGTCAACATAACATCATGTAACCCCACATAACATTGCTATGATGTAACCGTGACGTCATCCATGGTAAAGTGCACTATACCATGGCACTATACCATGGATGACGTCATATATATGCGATCGATCAAGATCAATGTGCAATCGGTCGCGATCGCTGTTTGTCCGTCTGCGCTGCTCTCACCAGCCAGAGCACCTGCACTATACACTACTTCAGTGACAGTAAACATTATTATTAATATTTTTATGAAGGTTGGTTTGAAAAATATAAAGCAAATATTTCATGCACTATTTCAAGCCACTAGTGAAATTATGGATTCCTCGGTGACAAAAATATCACTATTTTATTCGGGGCTACGCCCCTCAGAAAATAGTGCTATTCCTGCAACCTCGATCCATAATTTCAACTAGAGCCTCTCAGTGCATGGTATATTTGTTTACTAGTGCACTCTATAGCATAACTATCCATGGAGGTTTATCTACGGGCTCAGGGGGTTAAATGAGAGAGAAAACAAGAAGGGCAAATACATGAATCATTTATCACTCGTTGATATGTAGGATTTCACATTCTAATCTAGTTCCGGTGACTTCATTTGTCTAATTTGATAATTATTATCACCGGGCATTTTGTAGAATCATCGCAGGAAGAGCGGTTGGAGAGTCACGCGATTGTTTAATGTATTTTGAGATGAATTAAATCTTAATTAAAGTTCATAGTCAAACGAATAAGAGATATTAAAAAAATTTGCGTAAGTCTTTAAAAAAAAGGGAACGGGGACGGGAGATCTGACAATAACCATTTTCGTAATGTAATAAAATATAATGCATGAATCAATTTTTTTAACTCACCTGTTATGAATAATTTTATTTCACTAGTCAGAATGCGAATTGCACTCGGTAATTAGTGCTAGGTAGGACAAACATGTGGCCCATTTTTTTCGAAGGGGGGGTTTTAAAATTTGAAAATCGCACCGAAGACATATTTTTTTTGGGGGGGTCCCGAAAATTTGACCGATCGATATTTCGTTCCGTTGGGGGGGGGGGGGGGGGTGGTAAGGTAACCTTTTTTGGGTCACCCATTAGTACATTTTTTTTATTTTTTTATTTAAAGAATAAAATAAAATTGAGGTGGGGTTTTTGTTCCTAAAAACACACAAAAAACAAATTAAGAGGGGGGGGGGGGGTTCAACCCCCCCCCCCTGCGCAGAATATATATATGCAATTCGCATTCTGACTATCAAAATACAATTGTTATTCATAACCGGTGAATGAAATAATTTTCTGCTGCTCAGATAATGTTTCTTTATGACTGATATATTTGAAAAATAACCCCCAAAAAGCAGACACAATGGCTAACACAATCATGTAACATGAGAAATGTGTAAGTGTTACTAAAACATCATACCAATGACCGGCCATTCCTCTACCTACCGAGAAGCACATTCGAAACATCCAATAGCACATGGAACAATAACATATCACATGTCACAACCTGATAAGAACATACACTGTTATCTGCTGAGCATCAGAAGAGCTTTTTAACGCGTATGAATGTAAGTGTTAACGCTCTCCTGGCTCTCACACGATCTTATCTTCTGTGACGTAAGCAGTGGCAATGAGCTAACCTGGATGACGAGTTCATTTGCACCTCTTAAAACAAATGTCATGATTCCGTTCTATCTAACGGTGACGATTGTAAAGAGGCCGAGAGGGAGTCAACTCGGGGGCATTAAAAGGGTTCCAAGTATTAATGATACAGTTCACATATTATTCAAGAGGAATATTGTTATATGTTGAATGAATCGAATGAAGATCGAGGGGGTTGAGGTTATTTGAGAGCCTAAACCTAGTACTATTTCCTGGAAAATAACAGGATGAATGCTGTAAAGTCAGGAAGAAAACTGAGAGCCAATAAAGTCAAGAAGGGAGAGGTTGATTAGCGGAAAGGCTAAGAAACACAGAACAGTGAACAGGAAGATATGGTCGATGGTATAGCCTTACTGTAAGACTTCAAACTCATTATTTGAGTTTGTATCTACTTGCTTGTTTTTATGCTAGTAGTGCTAAGATGTCAACTATTACAGCTTCAGATAATTAAAAATGTATAAATTATATTACTTCGAATATAACAATTAAAATGCCCACAAACAATCTCCACGAACCACATGGTATCATGGGATAGATAAAGCAAAGGCTTCAAGATTAACTGTTTTCAGAGCAAAACCGATGTTAAAAGGCATCTCTTTAATCGAGTCAGCCCAAAGGTACTTTGGTCAGACCAGAAATTAGTAATTTTGCATCGAAATTGGGTTGCACAAAGCAATCCTCCCGTCGATTGGTGCCTACTGTTTCGAGCAAAACTGCACGTGTGGCAAACGAGGGACCCTGCAGAGAGGCAAAGAAAGCAATCAAAGGGTTAATATATACGTATATGCATATCTAAGGGCGCGTTCATGCTTGATTTTGAAGGTAGAATGAGCGATCTGAAACGCTCATCGTAAACGCTCATCGTGATCGCAGTTCCACGGTGTAGCTGTTCATGCTTACTTCTCTGGCTCATCCCTCATCCAGGCAATTCTACTTGTGTGGCCTTGTGTGACCTTCACTGTGCATGCTACGTAGACCCACTAGAGGTCAGTGCGTTGACCCCATTTAAACGCGTTTACAATTGTAAACGCATCTTTTTGTGAGTTTACGATCGGCGTTCGTGATCGCCGTTTTTCGGTGATTCTACAAAAGTGAGCATGAACGCAAGCGTGTTTTAAACTAAACACGTAACAGATGCCTGATTCTGGCCGTCAAAATCAAGCATGAACGCGGCCAATGTCAACAATATATAGAATTATATCTTTTGGAAATATTAGAAAATACGACAGGCAATATAAAAGTGTACCATGCACATGCTGAATTAACGGCAGGGCCTATATAAATGGGTGTATTCCCTTTCGTAGTTTGTTTGTTTGTTTACCTGACTGTTAAAAAGCATGAGTATGTTTGTTAGTCAATAATCATGGGACTGACGGCTTTAAGTCCTCTACGAGTGACTTGTTAATGAGCATTAATGCCTTGCAAAGTGCATTAGCGTATCGACTTGATTTCGAACCAAGGACCTTACAGTTACGAGGCTACTGCTCTACCGCTAAGTCATCGGACCTCCTATAGTATAGAACACATATGAATTAAAAAGTGATTGCGCATTGAGCATGGAAAAGGGGGAATACATAAGGAGTACTGATGAATGTTCTAACTTAAAAATGCAGGCAGCTGAATCCACTGATGAGATGGAAATGGGAGCGGTAGATTGCTAGTGGAAAGGACCTTTCAGAGGAGAATTGTCAAACCAAACTGACAGATAGACGGATACATGATAATGAGAAGCAATAGGTTTTGATTAACCGTGCTAATGTACTTAGAAGTTGAACATCTCTAAACGCCTTCAATTATAAGACTGAAATGCTAAAAGCCGTTAAGTTCCTGGAAAGTTGATATTGTGAGCTCTTCCCTTTTATTTGGGTTAGTGCTTCTGGAAGAGTATTACATACGAAAAAACGCCCCTGAAGAGGATTGACGCTTCAAACTGTCCTCATATTAAAAATATAAGTCTAACATGAAAAAGTATATAATACGTTTGGATCATACTGTAGTCCCATGTGCGTATTAATGCCTACAGTCCATCTGACTTTCAGCAAGACCAAGTAAACATTTCTTTCCATTTTGATCAATTTAGAAGTTCACAGTTCACATCAATTTCTCCCAATTGTCTTCAAACAGTTCCTTTAAATTTAATTTCATTGTAGTACTTGAAATTGTAGCACATGCAGTTTATAATGTTATTCTATTGCGCCGCAAATTGTGTCCTTCCTGTACAGTTTCATGCTTCTTTCACAGTAGGTTGGTAAACTTTCTTTATTATCATCTTAGTAAAGCACATATGAAGATTTTAATTCCAAAAGGAGCTAAGTCCATTTTGGTAACTTCAGAGAAAAACGAATTGTTTACCAGATTTTATACAGGCGTCTATGGAAAAGTGATATTAGAAGGTGCATTTTTTCATAATTGTTCGCAAAATTTAGGTTATTATTTTTGTTGAAAGACAGACTCTGAATTAAGAAAACAATGTTCTGATGTCAATAAATCAGTTTACATCAAAAGTGAATTTAGCTCCTTTTGAAATTAAACTCTGTATATATAGAGAACTTCCTGTCATACGAGATATAGCCTACATGTGAAAGCAAAAGTGTATTTCATAATCCAGTGGTATGACCAGAACTCAACTTTGTCTATAACGTAAATATGTCCAAACATTGACCCCGTCATGACTCGTATGTTGTACTTATGTTACAGGAAAACAGATGCAGGGAAGTAGCTTTTAATTAATTGATAATCATCTCAGAAGTGGACCTAGGACATAGTGACAGGGTAACGACTCCTAAGCGACAGTCGTTCCTCACGTATACTATACCCCATTTCATGTATCAGCGTCAATTCGAATGGGGACGTCCGTTAGACCAAATTTACCGACAATATTAATTCAAAGAGGCAGAAAAATAATCATGTAGATAAATGAATAAATAGGTAAGTATATAGATAGGCATATGGTTAAATAATCAAATATATGAAAGATAGATGAACAAATAAGTATATAACTTATAAGGAAATAAAAACGAAAATTACAGAATAGAATAGAATACAATAAAGTTAAACAAAAATAGAAAAGAAATAAAATGATATAAAGTAAAATAAAATAAAATAACTTAATCCTTCTTTTCCTAGCGACACCTTCTGTTTTTTTGTTGCTGATGTAAACATTTATTCATATATATATTTTTTCCCATTTGCTATGGTTTCTTTATATATATAAATATATGTTTTTGAATTGCCTTTTTTAAAAATATGATTGTATGTTTGATGTAAACTTGCATTTTTAGTCTTTGGACATTTTGACAAGTCGTGAATAAAAACTCATTTGAATCTTGAATCTTGAATATGTAAATTAGTTTTGAACAAGTATTTTTTACTAAGTAGGCCTACATTACTCACGCTATTACATATAAGACCACTAGTGAAACAAAAGCTCTCACATGCACTTTCACAGGTAATGATCAGACATGAGATGAGCAGAAAGTGATTCATGGTCGTCCAAAATAAATGTGCCCTGGGATAGATTAGAAGATTTGATGGGAGGACAACCCTTTCGGTCTTGTTATCGACCAAGGATTATTGAGGTACTCCAAGGGAAACATTTATACCCTCAGTATGTTACATGCGCAACAGCTACATTTATACCATCAATCTGTCACATATCCACAACAGCTATGAGTATGATGTGAATACGATTGCAGGCCTGTAGCTTTCTTTACGAGGCGATGTGGAGGGGTAGGGGAAGGTCTAGTTCTGTTAGCTTCATGGGAACAACTTTCAGTCCTTTTCCCCACAAATTTCTCTTCAAATGTCCTCACGTTTTGGTGATTTGATGATAAATTGTTTTGATTATTGTTTCACCTGACTGCTCAGAAAGCACCATTATCGTGTAAGAGAGCAGAAGGGGACTGTCGTCTTCTTATCCTCTCCGAGGGACTTGTTAATGAGAAAAAGTGCCCTACCAAAGGGCACGAGCGCATTGATTTGGCCTCGAACCCGGGAACATCCTGGTTACGAGACCCCTGCTCTACCACTGAGCTAATGCCCCTCCTCCTTTCTCAACAATAAACATGTTTTGAGGCAGGGGGAGGGGGGGGGGGGGACATTAGAATCCCCAGAACCCCTATAGCCTTTACGAGCTGATATGTAGCAAATACAAGTACATACCAAACTCAGTTGATAAAGATCCTCTTGGGTCAGATAACTTCGGGTTTCGGATCATAAAGACGAGAAATCCAATAAATCAGACGAAAAGTATAACTTTAAATAAGACACAAGAAAATAAAAAACCATGCCAGGCTGTGTGGACATTAAGGAAATACAAATTACTCGGACTGGCTAGAATTTAATGCACATGTCAGATTGATACATTGATGATGATAAAGGTTAACCTTATTCGCTGTAAATTAACTTGGGATAAAGGTCAAAAGTAGTAACACATTGCCAAATGTCTAAATTGAGGTAAATTAGATTGGACAGCGTGGTTGACTATCATTTTGAAAGGCAGACTGGTTTTACGAATGAAAGAAATCCTCAGAACAGTTGGTCAGTTGTTGTTGTTTTTGTCCCCGTTGTTGTCGTTATCGTTGTCGCTGAAGCTTTATTTATTTTTGTTTGAGAAAATTACTAAACCTATAGCTGAGTTGTCGATCATCCCCCCACCACCTCCTCCTCCCAAAAAGAACAACAACAACAACACAGGAATATGCAAATGTAAGTGTTGATGAGTTCAATAACGTTATCATGACCCATTTTTCGATCAATCTAATCTTTAATAATGATATGAATTGAGCTAGACATTTCCAAATCATTTCTTGACATTCGGTTATTGTGACTTTTGAATCACACAAGTAACTTTATCATGTAAAGTGCAACGTTTGGGAATATTGCATTTACCACAATGATATCGTTTTGTTCAGCGATATAGCCCATATGAAGTGAAATTATTTCAATATGCAAGTAGGCCTATTTGACCGTTGGCTGTACAGTCATGAGGTAACCTACTTGTAATAATCGAATCCCCATGTATAGAACTGTGAATGACATTTCAACCAATCCGCTGTCATCAGGACGAACTAATTTGGACACGTTCGAGATGTCTGTATATTGATCAGTACTGGGCCCCGTTTCCCAAAGCCTTTTTTCAACGACAAATTACAAAAACCAGTGACAAATCTGTTGATAACCAATCAGAAGTAAGGATTTCAGTAGTTTATAACAAATACTGTCACTTGTCACTGATAACAAGTTTTGTGAAATGAGCCCCAGTTGTTCATCAACAGATCGCCGATCCACATACTGAGGTTGTTAAGATATTGGCGCGTTGCCTGGCGAGTAGGATGTTGTATTATTAGCCAATCAGGCCGTATCTCTGCTTCGATCCCCGGTGAAGAGGAAGAATTCCTCGAGACAAATCATCAATGTCTTGCTTTAAGCCCCACTGTCCTACTTGTAGCTAGTTGCTCCCTCTATATAGAAAACTTCCCCAATCGGTGCCTGTTGGTCCCCCATGATCCTCTTTTTCTTATGTTAGTTGAGAGCTGAGTTAATGCGATAGCCACCTGTCAGTGACCTCGCTGTGCGGTCTTATCCCTTCTGGCCCAGTAGTATTGACGGTCTTTAAAGAGAATCTTGAGGTCTGGGAAAGCTGGAAAATGATTCGTTAACTTTTTTCATATTTTTAAATGTAAATGTGAAGGAACATTGAAAGAAAATGTCCTCTAACAAGGATGGCTTTTCAAATGCCCTCGTATTCGAAAGATGATGAAAATTTTCCAAAGTGTTTAGATTTAACTTTCATGCCACTTCTTTTCGGTAGTACCATATATACATTAATGTGTAGAGTACATTTGACTCTCAGCAAGGTTGTGTCCATTTCTTATCATTTTCCTGCTTTCGCAGCAACACAGTATACACCAACACTTATGTGCAACAGTTATAATCAACCTGTTCCAATCGCTTTCAGATAGTTTCTTTCACAATGCAATCGGGAAATGAGAACTTAACTTTATATAAAGATGGTGTTATTTAGTATATATTGATACATTTGGCTACTGTTTCAAATTGATACCGACACTAAAAGTCTACTCCTCAGGAAATGCCAAGGAACGAGGTCATTCAGCTTGTGTCTGCCAAGATCGGAAATGGAATACTTTTTAAAAACTTTCCAAGAATATTCACAACTATTTGTGTCTTACTTATCTTCGATGAGTGGTGATAAGTTAACCCTGTTTTTTCTTCTTTTAAAACAATACCTTCATTAGGCATTGCTCTTAATTTTGATATGTGTGAAATGGATTAACTTTTGCATATGTTTGTAAATATATACCACTTAGGTGTTACCCAAAATTACCCTACATAATACCGGACGAAATGTCATTACAAAACTTGTTTTGTTTGCCTTTAATTGGACAAGATTTGCTTCCGCTAATGCCTTATACATGGCGACAAAAAAGTAATGAAACAAATGTACAAACGAAAACACAATAACATGATAACTAAGATAAGAGAAATTAGTTCATTTATTTCCAGGCAACAGACATCTCGAAGGAGCACGCCCTACTAGTTCGCCTTTTTTCTGGCAAGACAAATGTATTTTCTGCCTGAATATCTAAAGAAACATGTACAGAAAATCGTTTGGAGACTCTTGTGGGCCTAAAATACAGTTTTTGACACACATACGTTGCACTTTATTCATCATGGCTTATACATTTCTACTCAGACTTGAAATCGTCGTGTTCTTAATCAAACATTTTGTAGGTTTCCGTTGGGTTTGTTTCCCTTGCTTCAGATTCGACAAAAGCGTTGCCAAGTTTCGAAGATTCCAGGCTACTCGAAATACGCGTTATCAGTCGATCTCGGCGATGATTCAGTGATTGGGCCACGTGTGCTTACATACGATCTACCGGTCGATCTCGCGAATGATCTCAGAAAGCTTGAGGTATACAAAGGCTCTCTAGATAAGAGAAGGAGCGCTTGTTATATCCGGGTGCCGGTAAGGGTTATACACCCGGCTTGCGACTGAGTTTTCACGTAGACAGCGGGTCTTGCTTATATTTGTAAAACTTTTCCCTTTGAAAAAAAAGTTTTTGAATAGTTATCACCACATTTCTTGAAGCTCCCAAATACTTTTGCTACAATTTTCTCCACTCAAAAAAGAGCTAGTTAGCATTTTATGTAAACTTAAGGTAAAGTTTACCAAATCTGGTCCATATTTAACCCAGTTTTCGGGTTAAATTCCACCTCACAAAAAGGCAAAATCTCTCTCTTTTTAACAGTTTGATTGCTTTCATCGCCTCTCCGCACGGCGCTTGTTTGCAACATGTACAGCTTTGCACAAACCAAGAAGCAACTATTCACAGAAGAAAGTTGCTTTGTGCAATACAATCCTGATAATGGCTTTGCAGAATTACTCAGTTGCGGTCCTTATTTGGTTAATATAACCCTTTAAACACCGGTATAGGTTAATCTCGCACTGGAAACAGTGGAAACAACTAATCTTAACGTATCTGGTATATTTTTTCTATGATAAATGCAGACAGATTGTTTGATTGGCATACAAAGAGTTAAACCACTTAGATAAACAAAATATACCCATTTCCTTTTGGAGTATACTTGAGAGGATTACTTCATTACTTAATTCATCTGTATCATCAGTTTAACATATTCAAGAGGCACTGAGCTTAATTCTCACACGAAAAGGAATAGTTAATGTCTCTGTATTAGGTTTATATTTCCAAACATGAAGATAAAATATGAAGTAATAATGTATTTGTCTTCATTTTGTCTTCTTTATTCTTTTGCCTATTCAGTGATGCAGCCAGCACGGCTCCACAAAGCTGTATCTTCGGACAACTCCTTAACATGACCGCGTTAATTGGTGAGTTCCTTTTATTGTTCCTTTCATCATTGATCAATCATCTCTTCATTAAGCTGCATGTAGGATCAACCAAGAACATGTGTTCATCTACATGATTCATGTCAAGATCACAGCTGGTCGCAGCTTGTGGTTAAGTCACGTAGTTACTAATAAACGACGACTACTATACTACTACTAATCTATCACCACTACTACTACTTCTTCTACTATTACTACTACTAGTAGATATAGAAAATATGAATGAATTGAATCAACATTTTATGCCTTAAAAAAAAATATATATATATTTTCAAAGATGCAAACGGCTTTCAATAATTGTTAAGTCCAACTTAAAGATAAGTTAAACTTAGGATCTTTGTGAAACACCCCCCAGAACTCAACTTTGTCTATAATGTAAAGGTCCAAACATTGACCCCGTCATGACTCGTATATGTTGTACTCATATTAGAGGGAAACAGATGCAGGGAACTAGCTTTTCTTAAATTTGTTTTAAATGCATATAATTGATTTGTAATGTTTTGTTGGAAACATGAATAAATTTGAAATCTTGAAATCTTGAAATCTTTTAATTAATTGATAATCATCTCAGAATTGAAGCTAGGACATAGTGACAGGAAGTTCTACTTAGGATCTTTGTGGAACACCCCTGTACTTTATTGGCTCTGTCCATTTGCATCATCTTTTTCTTACGTTATCACCTTTACATAGGGCGTCGCAATAACTAACGCATGCCTACATCAGGCAAAGGTTATTCAACGCATACTTTAATATTACCTATAGTTGGTGCGTCAAAGATTGTGCCTGTCATTGACGCAGCCATACGTTAGGCGAATGATTCCCCGTGTGCAACACGCTCTGACGTCACCTTTAAATTTACTTGGTGCCTTAACGACTGTGCCGGTCGTTGACGCACTCATACGTCAGACACGTGGACGCAGCGAGCGTTTGACACATGCACGCTTTCACGTCACCGATACTTGGTGCGTCTAAGACTGTGCCATGTAGTCATTGACGCAAGCATACGTCAGCAATCGACGTGTCGTGTGCAACACACATTTGGTGCACGCGTCGATACCTGACACCTGTTGATATAAACAGCGATCATGCTGCGTGGTATAATGTAACGCAAGGGGTGAATGTCTGGATTATCTTTAGCGTAAAATAAACACAGTCATTGAAGCGGAAACTCTTGTTTTTCTGAGATACCTGTATCTTGGAAAGAGAGAAGGGGTTTATCGTCATAGTAGGTCAATGTCTATATCAGATATCTATATTTACCACTTAGTTTCGTTCTCTTATTTTGCCAGTAATTCGAGACTTAAACTCTAGAGGCCAAGATCTAGGTTTCTCCTGTAAATGAACACACTTCGGTTTCCATTTAAAGCCCCACTGCACTACTTATAGCTACTTGCGCCCTCTTTATAGCAAACAATGCCTAATCGGTGACCGTTGGTTCCCCATAATCCCTTTTGCTTATGTTAATTGAGAGCTGATTTGATGAGATAACCACCTGTCAATGACCTTGCAGGGAGGTCTAATCCCTCCTGGACAAACTAGTACAGACGGGCTCAAGATACCTGTAGATGCAACTGTATACAGGTCCGAAAATCTTTCCCGGTAAACCTCTCTTTTCGTTTACTAAGTGGCGGGTGCTGGGGGTTAATATTACAAGATGCTGTCATTTCATACTAAAAGGTTTAACATACTGTGTTGTAGCTACAGGGAGGCATTGGGATAGCGAGAAAAGAGAGAAAAGAAAGGGAGAAAGGGAAAGGACGAAGAATGAAGATACCTGAACCACCTTCCACACCACTTACGTCTAAACAAAATATTACCATTATCGTAATGATCCCTGTCATTCTATGTTATCGGTGTAACTGAATGTCTCGTTAGTTACCCGCCTGCCCCGAGCCCCCCAGCTACCCCCATGGGGGCTAACACACCCTCGTAAAGGGAGATCGAGAAACGACAGGAGTTACTCAAAGGGGGAATTCCCTATCGCTCCTAATAGGTGTAATTGCCTTTTATCGTTAATCATCAAATAAAAAATTATTCCTCCCTGACATTATTTTTTCATGCAAGTCTTCCTCTCCACCGCCCATTTGGTTCTTTCTCCTTATTGTATAATAATTTGAGGCAGAAAACATATATATATATATATATATATTGCCCTTTTCGAATGTTTTTAAACATCTCATGTAAATAAACACAATTTTATCCTTGGTGACTTTAACATCAACTTCTCACCCTCATCTGATAACAGTAACTCAACCAATTGTATGCAGTTGATGCATTCATACGGCTTTTTTTCGATTATTAATAAACCCACCAGAATAAATCCACATTCATCAACTCAGATTGACAATATTTTTTCAAACGTACATAACAACAAAACCATCGGTGGAATATTGTGTTCTGAAGTGTCGGATCACCTACCCATATTTTTAACTTGTGAATGCAAACTATCTGGCCGTAAATCATTTGATGAGCTTATATATCGCAAAGAATCCAAACGTAATATAGAATTGCTGAAACAGGATTTATTTTTCGAGGGATGGGCTGAGGTATATAGTGTAAATGATGTCAATACTGCATATAAGCATTTTAGTAACAAATTGCAATATTATTATGAAAAGAATATTCCTTTAGGCAAAATGAGTAATAAGCGAAATAAACCCAGGAATCCTTGGATAACGAAAGGTTTATTGAAATCAATACAAACACGCAATCGCCTCTACAAATCACATTTACACAATCCAACTGACACTAACCTAAACACATATAAAATTTATCGAAACAAATTAACAAAACTTATCCGTACATCCCGTAGATTACATTTTTCTAATAAAATAAAAAAGGCCAGTTCAAACACAACTGCAACTTGGAAAATTATCAAAGAGGTAATGGGAAAAAAAACGAATCCCCCACCCACGGATAATATCACATTAAATGGCACTAAAATACATGATCCTAGTCTTCATGCAAATTCATTTAACTCATTTTTTACGAATATCGGCCCTGAACTCGCCAGCAAAATTAATAGAACTCACGCTCACTTTAAAGACTATCTTTCCAATCAAAACCAAGAGTCTCTCTTTTTAAATCCGACAAATCCTAGCGAAATTATTAACATTACCCAATCTCTTAACAACTCAAAATCGCACGGTTTTGATAAAATAAGTATGTCTCTCCTAAAAGAAATAATGTATCCACTTGCAAAGCCTTTAACTCACATATTTAATCACTCGTTATCGCAAGGTGTTTTCCCTGATCTATTAAAACTAGCTAAAGTCAACCCCATTCTCAAAAAAGATGATCCTCACGAAATAAGTAACTATCGCCCAATTTCCCTACTTCCAAGTATATCCAAAGTCTTAGAAAAGATCGTTCATAATAGGCTACACAAATTTATCACTAAACACAAAATACTCAATTCAAATCAATATGGCTTCAGAAAAAATTACTCAACTGACTTAGCATTAATTCAAATTTATGACAAAATTACAAGTGCCATAGCTAACAAAGAGCATGTTATAGGTATATTCTGTGACTTGAGTAAAGCATTTGATACGCTCAATCACGCTATTCTACTCTCCAAACTCAGTCATTATGGAATTCGGGGTCAGCCACTCTTATGGTTTAAAGATTATTTAACAAACAGAAGACAATATGTTACATTTAATAGTTATGATTCTGATCCTCTTTTAATTCAATGCGGTGTTCCTCAAGGCTCCATCTTGGGTCCACTGTTATTTCTTCTTTATGTAAATGATATTATCAATACATCCCCCCTTCTTTCTTTTATCTTATTTGCCGATGATACAAATATCTTTTATTCCCATAAAGATCTTAATATGTTAAACAATACTTTGAATTATGAAATTAACAAAGTATCCGATTGGTTTAAATCCAATAAACTTTCACTCAATACAAAAAAGACTCATTTCATGTATTTTAAACATCATTCTCATAATACAGAAACACCTATATATATTAAAATCGATGGTATGCTACTAGAGAAGAAAACTAATTCCAAGTTTTTGGGTGTCCTTATAGATGAAGCCTTGACTTGGAATGATCATTTACACCAAGTTACAATGTGCATTTCCAAAAGTATTGGAATAATCTCCAAGTTAAAGTTTCTTCTACCCCATGCAACCTTATTCCTACTATATAATTCGCTAGTTCTCCCGTATATAACATATTGTAATAGTGTATGGGCAAATTGTGGTTCGACAAAAATTAATTCTATTTTCAAACTGCAAAAGAAAGCCATACGTATTTGTACAGGTTCGCATTTCTTAGCTCACACTGATCCTTTATTCTATAAACTGAAAACACTAAAAATTTTCGATCTGAACACTACTCAAGTAGCAGTTATTATGTTTAAGTACATTAATAATCTGCTTCCACCATCCTTTGATAACATGTTTAGGTTTAATAATTCCGTTCATTCATACTCTACTCGCATATCTGGAAACTTCCATCTTACAAACCCCAAATTATCAATAACACACAAATCTGTTAGACATTCTGGCCCGGACATTTGGAATGATTTACCCGACAACATAAAGTCTTGTTCAACCATCTACTCCTTAAAAGCTACACTTAAACGACAAATAATACAATCATATGCTCCCCCCTCTTTAAATTAGTATAACAAAACCGTGACTTAATTATTCTTTATCATGCAACTGCTCACTGCACCTGCACTTGCACCGCACCCTCTGGGTCACTCAGTTTTTTCGAAGAGAGTTATGTCGCCAATTCTTTTACGAGGCCGCCATCCATTTCCAGCCTAACCGCTCACGATGGTGGTCTCCTGCGTTCCAAATTACCTCTCTAATTTATTGCAAATATTTCATATTTCTTATGTTATTGTATGCTTCGTACATGTTTTTCGAATGATATAATTGTACATGATTTTTCATTTAATTACTTTTGTAAACATTGTATTCATTGTATTTGTTATTGTTCGAAATTTTGTACTTTGACTTTGAATTTGTATATTTTTGAACGCAGAAATAAAATCAATCAATCAATCAATCAAATGTAACAATAAAGTACGCGACATTTTAGTGGGCTTATACAGGAAGTATGGGCAAAATGAAGTTGAACGAAATTTGATTTTTTTTTTCAACATACCAAATAGAAATCAACACCATGTCTTTGAAAGTGCTTCATTTGATAGAAAGTTTAAAGGTTTTGTAGGTAATTCTCGAGCTTATGAGCTGAGTATAAATTTACAAAGTTACCCGTGCTTTGCTTTTAAATACTAGCTATGCCATTTCAGTCTCCATTATTTCATTTTTTTAATGATAAATGAACAAGGTCTATGCAACACATTTAGGTATCATATAATCATGATATTGATAATGAATAAAGATATTTATTTCCACCAATGATGAAATGAATAAAGAATTCGATTGGATTCCATTTATATTCTGATTTGACTCTTTTGAACAAGAAGAAAACCATGGCAACTATAAACTGTATAGAATTTTAAAGAAAATGAATTATAAAAATGCGAACATGGTAATATGCAATAAAAGCCTTGACCAAATACCAGTTTCACTCAACCATATTTATATCATTTTATGCACTTTAAGTGCATACAATACATCCTAGGTTCCTGTAATATAGGAGCCTAGGAGGTATTGTGAAGGCCTGCTTCCACCTATATCATATATGCTATGAACATAAAGTAGGAAAAGTTACTTAGGTCATCAGAAAATGGCAGAGGTAAAAACATAAAAAGGCAATTACATTTCGCTCCTATAAAATATGAATTTATGGAGTAAAAATATTGAAGGGCATGGCAGGGAAATCAATCTAGGATGCAGTGCCCGAAAGGAGTCCTTTGGGGGTCTTTGTCGAGTCATTGTCGAGACTCGCGCGTATTGTTTTGTGCTGAGTGATGTTCGTGATGTTAGGAAACAGGGGTAAGGGTACGGCCATGAAAATTACATTCTTTTGTGAAGGGCTCCAACTTTGAAACAACTCCGGTAGGCGAAAAGTTTGACCATGGACCTACTGAGTAGGTGCGTCGATTTCCCAAACCTATTTCATTTTCATCTTTTAAGCACCTTACTAAAGTGTAGACAAAATATCAATCAATCCATCAACATGATCAAAATAAAATAGTCTTTCTAAAATACCTGCATGTAATAAGTGGCGTAACCATTGAGCAAAATAGGAAGCGATATTGTCATCATCTGGGAAGGGTTGGTAGGGGCGTAACTATTATGTTCATTAAACTTGCATCCCCCTTCTCCCCCATCCTCCCTCCCCCTTCTCTCTCTCTCTTTCTCTCTCTCTCTCTCTCTTCCTCTCTTTCTCTGCTTTTATTCCTTCCTTCCGTTTTTTCTTTCTTCCTTAATCAATTAACTAGTCAATATTTGTTTTCACTTTGACCCTCTTGTTCCCCTTTTGTACCTAAACCCTTGCCTGCTGTATTGTCATTATGGATGGCCTCATGAACAACAAACTGACTTGCTCTAACATATCTTAAACCAGAATTAGTTCGTGAATGGTCTCAGAAGGTTCTTTTTAACTTGAATTAACTTAATACAGCCTGTAAGTTTTAGCTTTATCAAAGCACACGTTTTTCAAATTCCCAAGTATTTAACAAACTAAACATCTAATGGATTGAAAGGAGTCAGCAGATTGTTTTATTGATATGATTTTAAAACCGGATAGAAACTGATAAAACTTTAATTGCGGTATGAATTCAGAGATCATTGCAGGATGAGTTTGTACGTTATTAATGACCGCAAACAAACAAACCGAGTAAAATTCTTCATCACCCCCTGATCGTCTATCTATAGATATACCGATGTTGAACCAATACCCATGACAGCTTAGTACAGTCCACGAGAACGACAGCCATCAGAAAGACAAGGTCGTGGTCTCGGCGTTGGCTCTCTGACTATTTTTTAGGGTTCCCCGGACCAGCTGTCCACGACAGCCGTAGAGAACAGCCGTAGAGAACGAATTTTTCTTTTGTTAAGTCTTCCATTTGATGATATGAATATCATATAAATAAAATACAATACCTTACATTATTATGCCAGGTGTATGTAATTCTTTCTTTTGTTGATCTCAGCGTTTGATGTCGGTCTCATGGACCTTTTGAAAAGTTTTTTTTTTCACTTTCTTTCATTGTTTTGTCTGTCTCGTGGGCCGTTGGTGGCCCCTCCACCCCTCCCCCGCCATGACGTTTCCCTATGTCTGCCTCTCTAAAAGTCGCGTAGTGCATGCTATCATAACTCAGTTGCCTAAGTAAAAGAAACGGATGGTTCCGAGTTCGAGCCAAGCATTGGTTTTTCATGGAACCGAGCAAGCCAGTACATTGGCCAGGTTTTATTATTCCCCAACCAAAGTCCTCTGATATGACTTCAAAACTTTTGTCTCTGTATTTCATGCAAGCAGCAAGATCCGCCAAGTCCTACCCAAACTATTCATTGACAACTGCGAGGTAATTGACTTTAATTAAGTAAAAATTGCCTAAAAGGAGATCAATAATTATGTCATCTATCCAACGTACTATAGTCTTCCCACGCTTTGCCTTTTCACAGTCACCTTTTAGTTTCAAATTGAGCAAAAAGAGCTCCTGTTGTGCTTAAAACTGCTGATATTAACACCCCCATGTTGAACAAATTCTTTAAAAAACAGCTATAGTGACATATTGCTAATTCACTTAATTAAATCAGTAAGTAACTTATCGGACCGGGCATGGTGGCTCAATGGTTAGAGCGCCCGCCTCATGAACAGGCGCGTAGCCAGGGGGGGGGGGGGGGGGGGAGGGGCCCAAAAAAAAACGCCGGCCAAAAAAATAAAAAAAAGAGAAAGAGAAGAAAAAAAGTAAGAGGACGTAGGAAGAAAAAGAGAAAGGAGTCGAGAACGGTACAACGAATCGTCTTCTTTCTCTAATAATTAAATGAAACGTCAAAGCTTCCGCGCTTCGCGCGGAACGGGGGAAATTGAGTTCAAATTAAGGATTAAGAGTCGAGAACGGAACAAAGAATCGTCTTCTTTCTCTAATAATTTCATGAAACGTCAAAGCTTCCGCGCTTCGAAAGAGGGGGACTGAATACAGATAAGGATTAAGGGTCGGGAAAGGTACAACGAATCGTCTTCTTTGTCTAATAATACGTCAAAGCTTCTGCGCTATGCGCAGGAGGGGCGGACTGAATTCAGACAAGGATTATGAGTCGAGAAAGGTACAACGAATCGTCTTCTTTCAAAGCTACGCGCTTGCTCATGAACGGGAGGTCGTGGGTTCGATCCCCGGCCGAGTCATACCAAAGACTTATAACAATGGGACCTTTTGCCTTCTAGCTAGGCGCTCAGCATATTGGAGAAGGGTGACAGTAACATATTATGTTATGCAGGGCCCGCTGGAAGAGCAGTTTCATAACTGAAGTGGCTACCCTGGGTAAATAAAACGTTATTATTATTATTATTATTATCCCCGATGGTATTAATTGTCGGAGAAGAGTAAACTTGTAATTAATTGATCGTACACCTGTTGATAATGGGAGTCCTTGATGACCTGCTAATAGGTATCTATCCTCACCCCTCCTCACTCAATTAACCCCCTTTCTATCCAGACCCAACCTCGTCTCCAGGGTGTTTAAGAGTGCAGCTTCCTGCTCCTTTATTACTCATACAAGCCATAGAATGAGGATAAGAAGAACAAAACCCGGATCGCTTGTTTTGACAGAGTGCTAGGTGACGAGTGAGCCTATTATACTGTTTGGAATACAGATACACCGTCACTATTATTTTGATAAAGGGCCCTTCATAAACAGGAATAGTTGAGCATCTGTCTAAAAAGTGGTTAAATCTACCCATAACATTTTAGTAGACACCCCACTAAAAAAAAAAAAAAGCTCGACCCTAATTGTTGTCGACCTGGCCTAGCAACTACTATAATTCAGAAAAACACGATATAAAAATTCCAATATATATAATTCCCCAAATTCTATTTTCTAGTTTTATTTTATTTATTCCCTGCAAAGTGCAAATTAATTTGAACGAATCATTCAAGGAACCATCCCCTCTCACTCCCTCTCCCTCTTGAATATTTTCACTTTCTCTCTGTCGTTTTGTCTATTCTCTTATTGTTCATTTTCGGCCCCTGTTTTGGTAATATGCATGGTATGAATGATGAAACATTATTTATAACTAAATAGATTTGAATGATAATTTTTGTTCATTGTACGAAGATGAAAGATCGATACCAGGTCACATATAGGGAAGACAAACTGTCATTGTTTCATCACAGGTTATGGAAAGGATAAGTGTAGTACCAACTTGCGATTCACGAGTTTGTAAACCCAATCGAACTTGATCCTCTGGTATTAGGATCAAATTTCGCTTTGCCACCATGCCTCTATTAAAAGGATCGAGGGAGGAGGATCACCCTGTATTATATCCCCAAGAATGGGACTGCTTATGACTTGAGTTCAAATTGATGCGATGAGAGAAAGGGGAGAGAGGAGGCGAATAGGATGTAGGCAGCGACTGGGAGGGGGAAGGGATGCAAAACGTTCAAATTATTCATTGATTGAATGATTTTATTCACCGAATATGAAAAAACATTTAGATATTAACATAATATGATAATTTGACATACAAGTTTTGGAAGGAATACCCTGATCAGCTGCGCCATTACAACAAAGCTGATCTACCGAGGGGTCCTAAAATAAATTAAAGAAAAAAAAAAAAAAGAGAAAATCTCATATCGCAATTAAAAATTTGATTTAAAACAAGAAGGAAGAGATGTGTTTGAAAAACAAACTTGTGGACGTTGATGATAAGTCTCATATCGAAATTAATGACTGTAAGGGCGTGACAAAGCCCCCCCCCCGCCCCATGGAGTTACTTACATATGCCCTTGAAGCACCCCACTCTACACGAGTCATATTAGGAATACCTTTGTGGAAATTCGCGCTCGTATCGGTAGTGATATATCCAGCAAAAAGGTCATTCAAATACAAATTTTGAGTGTATTCTACTATGTGGATTAACTCCTAAAATAAGTGATGTATAATAATGGCTCCCAGTAGAATGAACGTTTATTCATATTAATAGATTACGTCAATGTGATATATTAGCCACATGATTCACACACAGACTTTGTATTAAACCCGGCAAGAGACAGCACAGATTTACCTTAATGATTCTAAATATACTAAAAGACTCTAAAGCCTCCTAAGATACCAACCTAGAGGACAAAAAGTGTGATTGTTTTGCCCTTTATTTCCCAGGTAAGATATTTAACGGATTGACATTGGACCCTTTTATTTGAGTGAAACATCGGCGTAACCCTTTCTGGAATTATGAGTGTGTGATACATGATGTTATAAATTTCATATTCCATGGGACTTTCGTTGATTATTAGCACTTTCTTGTAGTTTGAAATGTGCGCGTTATTCGCTAAACAAGTGGCGCTCTTACGATCGTATAGTCCCCTCCACTCCCCCCTCTCCCCCTCTCCTCCCCTTCTCCTCCCCCTCTCCTCCCCCTCTCCCTACCCCTCTCTTGAACAAAATTGTTTAATTATAAACACATTTCAGAGAGAGATATATAGAAAATGAATGAATGAACCACTAGCCCCTCCCCCCCCCCCACAAAAA
This sequence comes from Strongylocentrotus droebachiensis, assembly GCA_035222895.1. Classification (NCBI taxonomy): domain Eukaryota; kingdom Metazoa; phylum Echinodermata; class Echinoidea; order Camarodonta; family Strongylocentrotidae; genus Strongylocentrotus; species Strongylocentrotus droebachiensis. Next base: position 34,362 of record JAVYIG010006088.1, read on the forward strand.
AAAAAAAAAAAAAAAAAAAAAACAGAACCCCGCTTGCATGGGGGCCGAGGAAAAGAGAGAACTTGGAGTGCGCGAATAATTTATGAGAGGTAACAAGAGATAAAGGTGAATGAGGTAAAAGTTCAAATAGCTGCACGTATGTACTGTGTAAGCTATAAATTGGGCGGATCTACCTGGTTTCCTTGCTACTCAACACCCTACCTATGAGGCTATATGGTTTATAGAAGAAGGCCGTATAAGTCACAACCATTTATTTCATAAACAGCGCCTTGCTCTTAAAAGTGAACTTTTGATAATCGTTCGGTGTCGGTATATACAGAATATACAGCAGCAACAACAAAAACAACAACAAAAACATGCCAGTTTTCTTTGTTTATCACTTGTTCTGTCGGGTTCACGGGCTAACAATTTACATTATTAGATGACGAATATATTTAAAGTTGTTGTTACTGTTACAATGTTTATATATTTATATTTTATCGATTCTTAAATCCATGTTATATGTGTTACACATTCTTCTTAATTTGTGTGTAGGGCCCGGAATATACTACAGTGTTTATAATCATTTACAAGGCTTCCCTTGTTTAATGATTATATGGATGTGTATAATTATGATTGTAAAATCCTTCAAAAAGAAAAAGAAAATGAAGAAATAAGTAAACAAAGAAATAAGTATTAACATAAATTAATGTATACTTAAATGAATATATATGTAGCGTAATTATGAAGTTACAAACAAGTATCCTTTTCACATTTTCCATTCTTTTAATGTGATTATTTTTAATAATACGTTTCATTTTCAAATATTGCGATTTGGAACCTACTTCCAGTGGCCCTACCTGCTAGGCCTATTCCTACAATCAGAGCGTGCCATGTATTAGTAATCAAATGACCTTGCGTTCCAGCTATGGTCATGCGTAGGGGTTTCCTTTCATCCATGTTAGACCCAGGTACACACCCAGCATGAAAGCTAATGACTGGGACTGTAGCTAATAAAATAAATTAATCGTTTTCTCAAGATAGGCTCGTTGAGTAATTGGAGCACCTGGAATTAACTTATAATCACGACTGAACGTAATTAGACGTCATCGGAAATGAACGGTGTCAACTCAAAGATTGGTTAATTCTGCTGATGCTGTTATAATGATTAATCTAGGGCGTAATTAAGCGATGATCAATGAATTTGTTTTTGAAAGGGCTTACAGTTGTCATTGCATTCTTGTATTTTCTGTCCTCGTAATCGAATACTTGTTATAAACCGACCATTATTACCTATCCATGTCTCGACGGTACATAAAGACAACTTTATATATTTACACAATGTCTAATGATACGTGTGTATAATTTCTTTGGTTTCTCTTTGTTTGTTTGTTTGTATTACTTATTATAAAAAAAAAGAGATTTCCGTTAATCAGATTCGGTCTTTAAAAATCCTTTTTCCGTTAAATCGTTTTTGTAAATTGGGTTTATCACATTGTTTCATGGATTCATTCAAGTCTTTCCGCCTGTAAAAGATGTTTCTTTTTACACCCCAAGCAGTAAGCGCTTGTTAATTCCATTTGTACCTTCCATGAATAAGCTAAACCTTGTGTTTTTGTGTTTATTTATCTGTTTATACATTTATTTATTTATTCATGTATTTGTTTATATTTATTCAACCAATCATCCACGTAATTATAATTATTTATAACATATTTAAATGCATTCATTCTTGAGTAATGATTAACGTGTTCATGTATCTATTCCTTGTAGTATTCGCTGGTGTATTTGTGCGGTTTCGTCAGTTAACCAGCCTTGTACCTCCATACTATGTCAAGATAAAGAGTATGAATATCTGGGGTCTCGTCTTCGGCTGGATCTCGGGCTTCGGAATGACACTCGTCGCTAACTTTCAGGTAACTATTAGTATCTATTATAAGATGATGACGTGGATCCTAATCAAATGATTGGTTGAAAGCGTACACGTGACCAGGCATTTGTTTGGCCTTACGCGTAATTTGGATGATGACCGGTCATTATCCAATGATAATGACCAGTCATTATCAAAATCATGTTATAAAACAGCATTTTATAAAACAAATACAACATAATCTTATAATGTCAGACTGTTTTAAAGGTAGGCCTACCTCGTGTGGGTAATTCTTACTAATGCCCTCACTGCTGTGTATTATTTGTATATTATTATTGTTATCATTATTACTATAGTATTATTTGTATTACTATTATTATATGTAATATCATCATTATTATAAGTATTAATATTGTTATTATTATCATTATTATTAATACTATTGTTGTGCTGCTGTTGTTGCTGTTTTGTAAATATGTAGAGGTATCGTATTCGAATAGTTCAAACAATTGACCGGATATCCGAAGGCCGTAGGTTCAAGTATGACATGAATGTCGAATGCCTTGGCTGATTTCGTTTTTGTTTTTGCTTTTTGTTTTTTATTTGGTGGGGATGTTCGGCAAATCTGTTGACACATTTCATACTCCGCCCCTCTCCCCCTCTCTTACTGTCTCTGTCTCTCTCCCACTCCTGCACACATGCACGCACCCTCACGAACCCACACAGACACGCACTCGCACGCAACATCATAAACAAATCTCCTAGCATTGACCCTTGCTTTCAAGGGAAGTGATAGGCCTATTCAAAAATCTGGGCAGACAAAAAGAAATAAAAAAAACTTGAAAAAATGAAGACTCATTTCCTAAATAAATAAGACCTATCGGAACCGTATTGCGACCAGATATAAACCCCTTATATGCCAAGGACAGCTCGAGTAGCCGCGTGGACTGTATGAGGTACTTGATAACAAACCACAAATCATGAAATAGCAAGAAATGAAAAGAATATTATATCTAGGCCACTTCCTTTCAACGGCTTCTGTATAGATTTTGCGGAAGTTGTAAAACCTTGTTGGTTGTCGTGAGGTATGTTAACAGGGGCCTCTTCAACACTCATGACATGGACTTATATTACGTGAATGCTAAAAAGATATCTCTCATATTGGTACAATTGAGATTCATTTCATAAGCAGTTATAATACTACGTCCTTCAAGTCTGCCATTTGGATTCATTAACTGCAATATAACAACAAACAAACAAACTGCATGAACAAACTATAAAAGATATTTAAAATTTAACGTCAAATAACTAAAAAGAAACAAGAAGTTTCAGAAAATCCTTTTGAAATCATGAATAGAGTTGTGTTATTTTGTTATTGTCGATATATACAATCAAGTATTTTATACAATCGCATTTGTTTGAGTTCAAGACAGAGGAAAACCTATATAAAAACAAATCTAACGTATTATACAGTGCGTCCCAGAAAAAATGAAACCGAGAAGTATCGATGTTTTATCATAACTTAATCACAACCATAATTAATGAATGATACATATTTGGAAAGCTTAGAGTCTCCTCTTTCATTCGCTTTCACTGGTTGCTTGCCGTAGCAAAAAGCAGATTTGACAAAAGACTTAACTCCGTTTCGTTGACAATCAGCCATGCATGAAGACTCTCGTCTACGGCTGATTGTCAACGAAACGGAGTTAAGTCTTTTGTTAATTTCGTTTATTGATACGGCAGGCAGCCAGTGAAAACGAATTCGTTTAATAAAATTATGGAAATGCAAGCACTACTTTAAACAAACAGAACTTTGTCATTCCTTGCTCATTTTTCCTGATTGAGGTGTCATATGAAAGGGCAGAAGCTCAACTTTCTAGAAATGTGAATTTTTCTTCGAAATTCAGATACCGCCCGCCAAATGTCTTTTTGGTTTCCTTCCTTCAAATTGCTTTTAATCACTCATGCGTGAAATATGCATCATCTGAGTAGCATCACATGGAAGAGGAGACTCTAAGCTTTCCAAATATGTATCATTCATTAATTATAGTTGTGATTAAGTTATGATAGAACATCGATACCTCTCGGTTTCGTTTTTTCTGGGACGCACTGTACAGGTTGAGATCCGTCCTGTGGGAAACATGTGACAAGACCTGGCAGTTCAACTTGCATAAAGACACCCTTCTTCTCTCCAAAATCGAATCATTTTCTACCCACGCCCTTGTTATTCTCTGATTCATAATAAATGTTACTTTTGTTGCGAAGCTTGAAAGTACAGTGTACTAAAAACCAATATACCTAAGTCAATAAAGGTTATAAGGGTTTGAGCGAGAGAGTGACGTAAGGCTAACATTTGATGACAGATGTATCAATCACTCCTTCATGGTTCATGAATGTCAAACGGAGTTGCACGCCATTTTATTTTAATTTGATATTTTCTCTTCGTCAATTCCTACAATAACTGAAATGGCAACTTCAACCCTGGACCCAAGATTATACCTGTACCCAACCCGAACCTTAATCCTAACCGAATTCCAATTGAAAACCTTATCCTTGAACTGAATGACATCAAAAGTGATTAACAATTTGCACTAGGTCGTATTTAACAAGTGATATAAGTCTATTCGTATTGGAGAAGTTACAATGACTAAATATTATTTTTATAGAAAAAACACATCCATTGGAATATTCAGCATGTAATAGGGCTGGTGCATCCAACACACATATACAGAGAAGGGATAGTTATAAGCTATTGAATAAAACAAACACTTTATTAGTTCAGGTCTCAAGTATGCCTCAAGTATGCCTCAAATTACAGGATATTGGCTTGAATATTTCAAAACGTACTCGAGTTGCATGTGAGGATTCACCCCTTGCCATTTACTAGATTTTTTACTTTGGGGTAGTATTAATCGGGTGTTGCCGGAACTCGTTGCATTTTGCCTTTTACGAACGGAGAAAAGGTCGTTCATATAAACAGGGCTAAGTTTAATTATCGCAGGAAACGTTGAAAGACAAAGTTGTTGTGACCTCCGAATACCGAGACAATTCAGTTTAAGTAACTCATATATCGGATATAGAGGCAATCCAATTATTAAGTGACTCATTTATTTTAAGTGGGAAATAAATAATCGGCCATAAATGATGAGCACAATGATCTAATCTGTCAATCTTGTCAATAATTACAATTGTTTTGCTGGTATTACCCAACACTACACTAAAGTAGTCAAACTGAGATTGGATTACAGTTTTGTAGAATAAAAGAACTTTACCTTGATTTGAATTGAGGCTTATCCTTATCAACCCAGGTGATGTTAATGGGTACCTGGCAGGAATTAATTCTTTGAAATGCTAGAGCGCTGCAATTAATGGCAGCACAGCTAAAACCGGGGTAATAATCTCCACGTTTGGAAGCGCTTAGTGATTCCAGTAAGCGCTATATAAAAACTGAGTATTATTATTATTATTATTTTAAGGAGAAAATAGGCTTAACCTGTTATGACCTTCTTCCGTAAATGCTGCACGTGATCATTCCACAGTTATTTCTCGTCAAAATAAACTCTCAAATATTTGCATACCTTAACTCTTTAATTTTCAAAATACATATTTTGCAATTCTTAAGTTTCCTTTCCCTCTTCATGAGTTGGGCAGAACTAATACAAATAGTTCAGCATTTATTTGACTTGATTATGACGGTTTTTTTTTTGCCAGGACGAAATATCAATTAAACCAACATTCAGCTTGTTAGATCTGTACCCGGTACGATGCAAACGTTTATGCGGTTGATGGGGCATTTATGCGCTTTTAAAATGGCGCCTGGCCGGAGTACATCCAATGACCGGGGTACTAATAAATACACTGAAAAGCGCTTAGAATCCAAGTATTAAGCGCTATACAAATGCAATTAGTATCAACAACATGGCCTGTCCGTTATATATATTACATCACATTTTGCTCATCATGCTCGGCTTGTTTTACAATTGAAAAGTAAGCAAGTGGTTGCCGTTACGCAACAAACGATCAGATCTGGGCGTCTTATACAATAGGACTCTGGCATGCACCTGGCCCGTATACGAGAGGGAGGTCGGGTTAGTAGATCATAACATCCTGTTTTGATCATATGATGACGTGCTAACAAGTCATACTTACAGAGTAGTTTGTTCTCAATCTTTCATTCTATGCAATTATAGGTTGGGTGTGATGGCGTTAAGAACGGGCTGTCTACAGCATGCTAATTTACGCTGACGATAGGGTTTTTGTCTGAATGTACAGCTAACCATGTAAAGGCCATTAAAAAAACGAAAACACTTGCTGCACATTACAATATGCAACACTTTTATATTAAACTTCTCTGTTACAGCTTTGGCTTTCTTTTATTTAATTTTCTCTTTTTTAAGTCAACAACCGTTTTGCATTCATATTTAATGCCATATTGACGTTAAAGGTAAAGACCAGTATTGGAAACGCCCCAATTTCAAAAAATGAAATGGAAGCTCTTGTTACAAATCATGTGAGAGAGTATGTTTTGACTAATACATGATGACGTTTCTTTCACAATGCAATCGCATGACCATAACTGGTCTTTGTCTTTAAATAAAATGGATATAGAAAAGTATGGTAATGTATTATTACGCATTAAAAAAACATATGATTGTTGTTCGAACTTTCGGAACGCAAAGTCGTCCATTGTTCAAATTTTAGATAACTGCCCTTTAAACCAAAGACCCAATAACTTGTTCATTACAAACACAAAGATCACATTAACGAAGAGAAGCAAAATATAAACAAACAAATTAAACAATTATAAAAACAGGAGTGGAATGAGATCATATTTACACATTAAAGTTTAATATTAATTAAATACGAATGAAACACAATAGCTGTCGAAAGCAAACCTTTGCATCGGGAGGCTACTGTATCAAATTTCAATTTCAGGGAGATATATATTGGGTTTCAATTTATCGAACAGAATATCAAATAAGTCAAGGAAGTAAACGAAATAAGGTTTGCTTTTATATTTTCAACTTTTTAAAATATGTATCGATTGGAAGAATATTAGTTTACACGCCACTTGATATTGTAATAGACATTCTCATTATGTGGTTTTCTTTTCGATGGGAAGTCTTAAACTTCTATAATGTCATCTCAGAAGTTCCATCAAACAGCATTGTGGGATCAGGTCAGTGTTATATGTTATAGAGATATCGACTGCTTTGAGAGGCCTGGCTGTTTTCATATGCTTAAGGGAACCGCGCAGATCCTACCATTACCCTGAGGCGCGCCTGGGTGTCAATATGTCTTTTATATGCCGAATTTAAACAAAAATATACCAAGAATTCTTACCTTATTCTTTTATTGAGAAAAGATTGGTTGAAACATCACGGAAAATCTGAGAAACTGTCTGTTCATCTTTGCCGGAAAAATGACTGAAATTTTCGATCAGTTGGGAATCGCAGACAAAAAGCACTGTATGGTGTCCGCGCTCGCTCAAAGAACATTTTAACACGTTAACCAATGGGTATCGCAGCAAAATTGTATTATTTTCCCGGTAACCGGAATTTCGAGGGATTTTACTCTTGGACTATTAAACGGTTTGGGCAATTTTCGTTTCTTTACGGGAATGTCTAAAATCATGACTCCAATTTCGAACAATCAAATGGAATTCTTAATTGAGGTATATAATTAGCAATATTGAAAGATTTTGGATATACAGTAAATCCTCTAGAAAGGTGATATTTCTCCCAGTCCCTTCTAGAATATTATAGCTAAAACGAAAAGGGGGGTAAGGCAAATGGAGAAGACGACGACGAAGAAGAAGAATAACACGAAGAAAAAAAGAACAAGAAGAAGAGGAAAAAAGACGAAGAAGATGACGAAGAAAAAACCCCAAAAGAATAAAAAGGAAAAGTAGGTGAAGAAGAGGATGGATAAGGTAGAAGAGGAGAAGCAAAAGAAGAAAAGAAAGAAGATAGAAAAAAGGAATAGAGCACGAATGAAGAAACCCGAATAATTGTCGAATACATCAGTGTCACTTTATCAAAACATTGATGTGGGTGTCCTAAAAATCTTTTAATCTCAGAATGCTAACAATTCTTAGCACATGACATTTCTTGACATTACTTCCCACATTGCAATGTGACTAATGTGTAATTAGCTTTTCCTGTTTTGCACCCACATCTCTCTCCTCACCCTGTGAATGCTCATGTCTTGAAGGTGAAAGAAGAAGATGTGTCCTTGCCATGCGCAAGCAGGGTATACTCATTGACCGGCTCCCGATCGGATGCAGCAGGGGCATCCCTCCGCCTCTTATTATTAATATTAATAATAATAATTCTACATTTATATTGCACACAACTCTGCCGACATATAGGCATCCTTGGCGCACAGATCAACAAATCAACATTATAAGAATATGGTCATTAGTATTTAAAAAGAAAATCTAAAAAAATCAACAGAACTAATATATTACAAAATGAAAAGGCGACACATGGTCAACATAACTACAGATATACTACTAATAACCAAAAGTAATACAAAATATTCTAAATCAGATAATAATCCTAACATTAACAGGACGCCCTAGCCATTAACAAGGTCTTCAATTTTTGTTGAAGGTTCTAATTGATGAGCTCAATTTCAAGTCCAAGGGAAGGGCATTCCAGGCACGAGGGGGCAGCAACGCAAAATGAGAAGGGGAATATGGAAAAAGCCCTTTTCCCCAAGAGAGGAAACTCTGCATAATATATGTGTGTGTGCCTGGAGGCGGTAACCGCGACTCCTTTCTCTTTCGAGCCCCACATGGTGCCTGCGAGTTTCCCGAGCCCTCGATCTTTCTGGCAAAGTAAAACAGAAAAAAAATAAAAAAATTCCCGGGGAAATAACACTCAGTATACTGTTTGTGGAAGGGAGTAGTGAGTAGTGTGCACAACCCACTTTTTTTTTCTTTTTTAGGTGGTGCCTCTGGAATTCCTTGTTTTTTGTTTGTCTTAAGGTGGGAGGGGGGGGGGGGGGGTCATAAATGGCATGCCCCCACCCCCCCCCCCCCATAACAGTTTACCCATAAGGAATTTGTGTTGTTGTTGTTAAGAACATGCATAATTTTGGGGCAGGTGAAATATTACCCAACATTAGATAAATATAATTTGTTAGCCAACAAACTTGCATGTTCACGTGTATTTTACCCTACATAATTGTGACCAATAACTTTTTTAGAGTGTACGCTCATGAATGATTTGTTACTTTCTCCCATTATATTTCCACAGGATTCCAACGTACTCATCGTGCATTTGATTGGTGCATTTCTCCTGTTTGTGATGGGAACAGCCTATTGCGTCACACATACCATCATCTCATACAAACTATACCCACAATACAACACGATGTTGCTCTGCCGGTTGCGATTGGTCATCACCACGACAACGGCGGTATCGATGCTAATCAGTATCCTTTTTGATAATATGATACCTGAGATAACTTAGGAAAAGTTGAGAGAAAGGTGAAGAGGGATAGGCACTCTAAGAAACTGGTTAGTAGCATGAAGAGAGAAGCATTTCCCTATTGTCCCACTCTCATCCCGTTCTCACTTCGTCTCTCAGTTAAACCTGATTGGGGGTTACTGTAACACCACGTATCAGATCACTGACAACCATTTTTAGATCCAAACACATGTATTTCTTTTGAGACTCTCTCTCTCTCTCTCCCTCTCCCTCTTTCTCTAACTCGCTCTCTCTCTCTTTCTCTCTCTCACACATACACTCACTATCAGTCTGTCTTTCTGTCTCTCTCTCTCTCTCTCTCTCTCACCATCTCTCAACACTTCTCCCACAACCTCTCCGTCACGCTGACTGAGTGTAACGATGACACAATGTAACGGACCATTGCAAACCATCTTAGACCCAGACACATCCATCCCATACATTGTCATCACCTGAGATATCATATATATCCCCTATACCTGACACCTGTCTGCTCGTGTAGCCTCCCCAGAGATCCGGGTAGACGTACCCTTGGTCTGCCGATGGGATACTATTTCAGTTTAATTATTAAAGACCCCTTCACATATGACGATGTAAATCCATTCAAGAAGAATGAATAAACGAATAATTGAATGATTGAATAAATGAATAATTGAATACATGACTAAATAAATAAACAAATACATAAATGAATAAACGAACACATCAATAATTGAAGAAAATATATAAATAAGTATATGATTGAATGAATATATGAATGAATAAATACGGTTAATAGAAAAAGAAATAAATAAATTGATAATTGAATGAATGATTGAATACAAAATAAATGAATTAGTAAGTGAGTAAGTACATATATAAATATATAAACATCATAACTAAAAGCCATTACGCCTAAGATGTGCCATTAATGAATGACAAGGGGCAAAATAGTTTTTTTTTAATAATTACTTTTAAAAGTAGTTTATATTTAATTTCTCATTAGGATAGATTTAATTCTTCACTTCGCTCCGTCAATTTCAAAGTGGTCTGGTTTGTAGTATTTAAACAAAAATCCTCTTGTGGTTTTTCAGACTGCTTAATTAGGAAAAGCAAAACGATATGTAGGCCTAGGGGGATACCACCATCACAATTGGAGTATAATACTATCTTTTCTGATAGATGTAGTACTTGAACATAGATCTTGAACCTTAGATAACAGCATAAGGCCAGGTAGGTATTATGTACAAATTATGTCTACTTCTGAAATTTCATGACATACATGTATAACCGCTACTGACATTCAATACTGGAAATCCCGCCTTTCATCGGAAAAGTTATAAATTTTAAATCCGTGGTATTTGAAGCGTCTGATCCCTGAATTGAATAAATCTTTTAAAATCGTTTTAGATCATTATGAACTGGAAATTTTGATCCAATTTATCTGATCTTTTAATGTCGAATTGGTACGCGATCATCGGCTTCCTGGATACCAGCTAGTTTGTATCCCTGATATACCTTTCTTCGCATACATTTATCGGGTGAAAATATTACATGGCGAAAACATATATGCTAGGAACTTAAATGTAAAATTTTAATTATCCATATATTTTTATGAAATAATAAAATAAAGCGTAAGATCTAAAGAGACAGAACACGGACGAATAACCCTAGGCTTAATGTTCGCCTAATCGATACGCAAACAGTGGGAAAATCATAAACAATCTTAAAGTCAGCAATAATTTTGAAGCACTGAGGATTGAGTTCTGGGGAGAGATGAAAGTAATTTGTGGGCATTATAACATTGTTATTATGCAAGTGTGGAAGCACATAAGAGAAAAAATGTTCCGTGAGAAGCATGGCGCTCCAGATGCCTTCATATTCTAAATATGATAAGGAACAACTTAAAAATGAGGCCCGATTTTTATGCCACATGTTTATGTAGTCCCATATACATCTTTCTGTGCAGAGTGCTTTTTACTTTACCAAGACTTGGCCAAATTTCTCATCATTTTGATGATTCCAGACCCTTGAAGTACACACCAATACATATAAACTACATGATCAACTTTTTCTGATCGATTCTACACCGTTTCTCTCACAATGCAATTGCATGACCAGAACTGGTATATACCTTTAAGGAGAACACCGGAGGAGCTTTCCATGGTATTGAAGGACACTGTCACAATCACTGCAGAAGCAGTCAGATGGTGACGATGGTTGATAGTTTTTCTCGTCACGTTAGTTTCATTTGCACCCAACAAATATCAAGATGTATTTATACATTTTTATTCTTACTTCCATGAACTCGGAACTCGTCTTTCCTCGAAGGAGATAGACAGGTACTGAGCCCAAGCTGGATGATAGATGTGCGCTTCCGATTATAGATGAAAGGTGACCGCCTTATATACTGTTATACACAGTCGTAGCTTGACCGTGCTACCCTAATCTTTTCCACTTTTCGTTCTCTTTTTTTACCTTTTCTCTTTAGGTTTTTTTTCCCCCTTCATATTATCCTCCTCTTTTCTATTATTTTCTCCTATTCAATTCCATCTTCAATTCATTTATAATCTACTCCTCTCCTCATAGTTGGTTAACTCTCTTTTATTCAATATCTGGTCCCCTGCTCCATGTTCTTCTTCCATCCTGTTTCGCACCCGTTCTCATGCCGTATGTACATCGGATTCTATTCTCCATATTTCTTAACGAGGATAACAGAAGGAGGAGCTAAACGGGAGTTTCATGGTTCGAAACCTAGTCCATGCGCTAGTGCCTCGGCCAGGACTTACAGCTTTAGGGTCTTGGTCGCTTAATCACAAGCCATACTCGTGCTTTCCCAGGAGACAAACACAAAGAAAAATCATCCAAAGATCACTCGATGTGATTCTGACATTCTGGTTAGGCTTTAGTACAAAATAAACTTTGGTCGTTCTTCAGTGACGTCATCAAGATAGACATAAGAGATCACGTGTGCAGCTTCACAGTCACATGCTTCATATATTATGAACAGATATCGTAAAATACAACATGACGTCATGTCCAAGGATTGGCGTCAGGTTATTTCACCAAATATGCGTCTAAGTTTATCCTATTCATCAGCGTTTAAGTTCATTTAATAATTGCATTGTGACATGATGGGAAATACTTTGCTTTGATACACAGTGCCAAGTTTTAACCGCTCTTCGTGATTGGGCTGCTCAATAATAGCATACCTTCCCTTTGGTTAATGATGTATATCATTATTAATTGTCCACAGTGGCCCGAATTCACAAAGGCGGTTTGTCGACAAACCTAGGTTTATGTACGTCATATGACGCGTTTTTTTACAGACCTGGTTTGTAAAAACGCGTCGAAACGCGTCATATGACGCACGAAAACCTAGGTTTGTCGACGAACCTCCTTTGTGAATTCGGGCCAATGAGTTTGTTTGGGTTTGATGGGGTGATAATGGCGCAAAATGGGATGAATGTGGTATTCCATTTTTGAATAATCTTTGGCCAGACGGATATTTTTTTGTTGTTGCAAAAATCAAGGGATTAAAGGTGAACTTTAATTTAAGTTATGACTGCAGATTCTAACATATTCGAACGAAACAATTAAAGAATAGCCTATTTATTTAAAACACAAAATTAAAGAATATGTCAAAAGATGGGATATAGAAGCTGTATTAAAGCAGAATAATGAGCATGGATACGTTTTGTGGAAACTGAACAAAGAAAACCCACATTTCCTATATAAATATTGACATTAATTTGTTCCCTGTTTGATATTATCATGTAAAAATAAGGTCGCAAGCGACTACAGTATTGGGTATTGTACCTATTGAGTACTACAGTATCTATATAAATCACTTTCGGTTTATGTAATATCTCAATTACACGACGGACAGAACGATGGAAACTGCTCAATGATGATTTAAAAATAAATAAATAATGAAAGCCTTTACTTTCGCATTTCAAATACATTGTTGTCGTTATGATGTGTTTATACTGCATGATCAACATGGAATCAAAAATTAATTCAAGCCACTTTCCTTAAAGTCCTTATAGAAAAATATATATACCTTACCTTTAACATAATGTTCCAATCCAATCCAATCCAAAAGATATTTGATATAGCGCCTTTTCCTTGCAGTTACAAAGCGCTGCACACACGCTCCACAATGTTTGGGCCACTTAAAACAACAGTTAGACACTTCTCAGAGATCAGTAAAGTATATGTAGGCTGGTAATAAGTAATTTCTAGCAGAATAGATGTGACTTGAATAGTTTCTTGAACTGGTCAACAGATGAGGCCGTCTGCACAGCAGTAGGTAGTTGGTTCCACAGTTTTGCAGCAACCGATGGAAAAGACAATTCACCAGCACGTTTCTTAGAGAGACACTGAGTGAGCCAGATGGATGATGATGAGCGGGTATTTCGGACTCGAGGACGACGAACCAAGCAGTCAGCTATGTACGGGGGACATCGGTGGTTGAGAGACTTGTAGACCAGTAGTAGGATCTTAAAAGCTATTCTCTGTCGTACAGGCAGCCAATGGAGTTCAAGTCGAAGAGGTGTTATGTGAGTCCGAAGAGGAGCAGAGAAGGCAAGCCTTGCCGCTGAGTTTTGGAGTCTCTGAAGGCGATCAAGGTCCCTCTGGCTGAGAACACTGAAGAGACTGTTGCAGTAGTCTAATCTGGAAAGGACAAGAGCCCTTGCCGCAGCGTGGCATGTTGACTTATCAATAAACCGCCTCACCCTCCACAGGTTACGTAGGTGGTACTTGATGCTTCTGCTGAGAAGGTTGACATGAAGACTTAAGTTCACAGATGGTTCAAGTGTTACTCCCAGATTGCGGATGGACTTACATGGTTGGAATGATTTCTCACCAATCATAAGTTTGACATCGTTCATTAGATGGGATGACCGATGATGCGGTGAAGCAGAGACAAAGAATTCAGTCTTGCCATCGTTGAGTTTGAGCTTGTTCGCATTCATCCAACGCTGAATTTCAATGATACAGCTACTGAGTCTGCCAAGCGCAGCATCAATTGCAACTGAATCAGTTGGGTCAAACATTACGTAGATCTGAATGTCATCTGCATACATGTGAAAGAATACTCCATGAGCCCGAAGAATATCACCAATGGGACGAATGTAAAGGGTGAAAAGCAAGGGTCCGATGACAGAACCTTGTGGAATTCCATGTGGCAATCTACAAGCTTTCGAAAGCTGACCAGAGATTAGAACATGGCTGTTCCGGTCTTCAAGGTATGAATGGATAAGCTTGAGAGCGAGACCTGTAATACCAAAATGGTCTTCAAGACGATTCAGCAGAATCTTATGGTCCACTGTGTCAAACGCAGCGGACAAGTCAAGCAGCACCATCATTACTCCTTTCTGACTGTCAATGGCTTGAAGTAAATCCGTCTGAATCTTAAGTAGTGCTGTTTCAGTGCTATGGTGTTCCTTGTATGCCGATTGCATGGGCTCAGCAAGTCCATTATCCTGGATGTGCTCAGTAAGTTGTCTAAGCATTATTCGCTCAATAATCTTAGACCGAAATGGTATATTTGATACAGGGCGATAGCTCCGCAGATCATTTCTATCTAGTGAGGCTTTCTTGATGACTGGTAACACTAGCGCCTCTTTGAGATCTGTAGGAAAGACACCACTAGACAGAACCTGGTTTGTAAGGTGAACAAGTTCAGGAAGTACAACTCTCAGATGTTTCTTCAACAGCCATGTTGGTAGAGGGTCAAGGGAGCAGCTCTTTGAGGATGAACGTTTGATGATATTCTCCACTTCACTCTCAGATACTTCAGCGAACTCTCGGAACTGAAGACCTATCCCCCGATTACAGCAAGATGTGAACATTGGATCGGGATCATTGGCATCAAGTTCATTCCGAATCTTCAAGACTTTATCAGCGAAGAAGTTGGCGAATCTGTCTGCTAATGCAGCTGGCAATTAAGTCATGAACAGGAAGAACCTTTTCATTGGTGTTCAGTAACCTATTCAGTACTTGGAAGGCAGTCTTTGGAGTACACTCCTCAAGAGCACAGGTAAAGTATTCACACTTGGCAATGGTGATGCACTTTTTGACATGAAGTTTTGCAGCTTGGAAAGCGCTCAAATTCACATCGGTCTTGTGTTTTCCCCACCGCCTTTCACATCGGCGGCGTTCACGGCGTGAATCCCCTATTGTCGAGTTATACCACCTGGGCCTGCGACGAGCCTTGATGGCAGGGGCGGCGATCCCGGGGGGGACGGGGGGGACACGTCCCCCCCTCGATTTTTGTAGGGGGGATCGTCCCCCCCGGAAAATTTGAAAAAGTACACAAAAATAATGTACAGCAAATACTGACTAAAGACTGCAACACACTATTAGGCTTTGGAGGGCCCAAGAGTGCAGCGTTTAGACGAATAAAAATGCAAAAATTTTCTGGCTCGGGAGCTATGCTCCCTCGCATAATATCCTTCAAAATGTACAATTAATATTGTAGAAAATTGAAGTGTGAAACAGGTATTTTGTTTGTTTTCATACTATAGTTTTGCTAAGGAATATAATTTACCTTGACCCCTCTCGTTCACTATGCTCACTCACTCGTGCTTTGGGCAGTCCCCCCCCCCGATAAAATTCAAACGTGGTTTATTTCTAATTCGATACCCGTTACTAATCTACAAATGTTACTGAAATGGCATGATTTTCCCCAAGCTTCCGGGGGCTCTGCCCCCTGTACCTCACTAAGGGCCCTAAGGCTTGTCCCTGGTTACTCAGCTGACCATAATTAAATTCCTAAAACACCTGAGCTTCCGGGAGCTACGCCCCCTGGACCCCACCAGGGCCCTAAGCGGGCCTCTGGATAGTCATCTGTCCATATTCAAAAAAGCCTAAAACCCTGAGCTTACGGGGGCTCCGCCCCCTAAACCCCACCAAGGGCCCTATAAGGCGGCCCCTGGATGCTTATCTGATCGTAATTAAATGCCTAAAACCGCTGAGCTTCTGGGGGCTTCGCCCCCTGGACCCCAGTACGATTAGTGACCTGCATGCAAGTGTCACAAATAAGGTATCAAAATATGCTCATCTGACCCTTATTAAATGCCTAAAAACTCTGAGCTTCATGCTTCTGAGCTCCGCCCCTTGACCCCCGCCGGGGCTTTGCCCCTGGACCCCATGCCAAAGTTACACCCAACTTAATTGCTTTGCTCTATCTGATCGCAAATACTTTATCCCCCCCCCCTCCAACTTTGAAAAACGTTTCCGCGGGGCCTGCATGTAACATGTAAGAGCGATGATGATGCGGATTTTTTTTCTCCCCTCCCCCCAAAAAAACGTTTTGACTCATTACGCCACTCCTCCCTCGTTCCTCGCATTTCGTCCCCCCCGGTCATGAAAAGAAATCGCCGCCCCTGCTTGATGGTGACTGTCTTCATGGGAGCAGTAGAGTCAAGAGTCTCCTGGACGGCAGAGTCGAATTCCGATACGATCTTATTGATAGGACATTCATCAGCAGTCCCATTATTAGCTTTAGGAGCATCAAGTTTAGCCGCGAGCTCAGAGGCAAATTTAGAGTGATCCATGTCTTTGAAGTTCCTGTATGATATTTTTGTTGATATCAACTCAGGATGAGACACTCTTAGAGAAGCACATACCACATGGTGATCAGAGATATGATTGACGTGAACTTTGTAGTTCATCAAACTATCACCATCAACACGAGTGATGATAGGGTCAAGTGTATGTCCCAACCTGTGCGTTGGCTCCGAAATGTTCTGTACGAGACCATTTGCAGAGAGTGAAGATAGAACATGAGCCACGTCTGATTTCCCTGGAATATCAAAATGAACATTCATATCACCCATCAGCACAAGCATACCTGGCAGCAGACTTGCAGCATCAATAAAGTTGTCAAACTCTAATAAGAATGAGGAAGTACGTAAGCCATTTTTAGCTGAAGGAGGGGGTCTGTAGATAACGACGAAGTGAATGTCTCTTGTAGTGTTGGATACCAAAGCGTGTTCAAAGGTAACTGTATCTGGAAGAATACCAGGAACAAGTTGCAGATTGAGTTCGCTCTTAGAAAGAATCCCTATCCCCCCATGATGATCCTCATCGGATGATCGGGGGACATTTAAGAATGAGTAACCCGGAGGTTTAAGTTCACCTATTATAACATTATCATCCTCACATAGCCAGGTTTCAGTCAAGAATAAAACATCTACATTATGTTCGATAGCATAGTCAGCCACATAGCAAGTTTTGTTGCGTGCAGAGTGGACGTTCCAGTGCCTAACATCAAGTTCATTCCTGCATGTTGTTGTAACTTGATTATCAGATGACAATTTACTTTTCACATTTTGTACATGTACATGCTTTGATTTATGCATGTGGGCACCTCCACGCCTGCCCCTTACATGGAGCAAGCCATTGTCCTTCAAAGCACAATAAGCATCAAAAGGTATTTGTTTGATAGCTTTACTTCTTAGTGCAAGCAGCTGGGACCTGCTGTATTTCAATGGCTGTAGGCACTGAACCGATCCATATCTATTGTTGACCATATCCTGTTGGTGGTGCACAAAGCACTCATTTGCATTCCAATAGCCAACAAAGTGAAAAGGCTAATGTGTATAATGGATGCACAAGTTCTATGTAGGAAAGTCACAACCAGGTACAAGAAAAACACATCAAAAATCCACCAAGAAGATTACGATAAAATCACTCCAATCTTGATCAGGAGATGCTCTGAAACATAAACTCAACATGATCCAAATTTTGAAGTGAAAAACAAAGAGAAAGTAGCCCAAAACAGATGACATTTAGGGAGCAGAAGTGTGTGTGTGGCAGCAGCAAAACAGCGCCTGTACATAATGTTGGCACTATAAACGTAGTTATGGTTGATGAAATAATCTATTAATAACATTGACTAGTGATTTAATACAAAAAATTGGCACAAATAGCTTGTTGAAACAAACTTCGCGGTGTCCTTTTTTCTATTCTTTGCTCCCTCCCTTTCTCTCTCTCTCTCTCTCTCTCCCAGACGCACACTCTAACTCTCTCTTTCTCTGTATGTCTCCCTTTGTCTATCCATCTATATGAATATATATCTATCTCATCCTCCTTTGTTTCCACTCTCAGCCGCCGAATGTATGTCAATGACTACTCGGAGGAAATTCTTAACACACACCGATACAAAGTACTTAAAACCAACCAGAATAAACAGTTTTGGTTTCGAAACCATGTAAAGTGTAACAATCTTGAGATATCACTCGCAAACTTTTAGAAAAGCTAATCAATTTAGTCGCCTAACCACATTTTAAAATCCTTTTAGCTCAAAAAAACGGATGAAAGGAAACATCAATACAAACTGTTCCTCTACTTCCTCCCAATCGTTCTGCCTCTTTGGAAATTATATACATGTGTTAAAGCACTAGTTTTGCTATCCATAACGTCATAATGACGTAGGCCCTAAATCCGCGGATACACTTGATAATCTGAGAGAAGGGAAACATAAGAAGCCTTGCTTTACAGAGTAGAGGAAAACACCAATCAAAATGTAAGTGAGCTGGGTAAGAGTTAAACACCCTGAATTCTTGTCGGTGAAGGTGTGCTGACAAGTTCAGGTAAATAGTTAACGGGCAATAAACGAAGAAAGGAAAGGGCCTCGGTTTAGTGACAACGACCTGGGGTTTTGGCCTAAGTTCACTTAGGTTTGATTCTTGCTAGCATTAAAGGGGAAGTCCACCCTGATATTGAGTACGTTTTGATACATGCAGACAAATGTGAGAAACAGGTCAGTGAAAGTTTTATTTCAATGTTCATTCTAGTTACCTTGTTCCTGTTTCCTTGTATTTTACACTAAATATTACAATGTTAGTTCTTGGACTTCTGCCATGTCATTTTTGTTTCTTTTAAAATAAAATCGAAATTGAATTGAATTGAATGACCTTAACCCATTGGAAACTAGGTATAATAACTGGAGTGATAGCTGAGATGTTATGGTTTCATACTCATGGTGAACATACCAGGACTCGCTCACAGGTTCATTGGGCTCCTCAAGATGGGGTGAGTAGCTTCCACTGATGCGTATCAATGGTAACGATCAGTATTGATCGGTTGATTTTATTCATGTTCCAAATTAATATTCCATGTAAAAAAAAGAAGGCATAACACATTTTACAAACATTGACATTTTTGGAGATAAAACATGTATGGATTCATGAAAGTATGCACCTGCTTCGTTACTTTATGATGCATCCGTAGGACAATAACTGATACCAAATCACCCCATATCATGCTAAATAAAATATAGATCATGAAGTGAATGAACTACACGGATGGATATCCCTGCACAGCTTTGACATTACAGCTGCTCTACTGAGGGTTCCACATGGTGCGCCAAAAAAGCATCGTATTAACCATTAAACCTTTAAAGCCCGTCTGCACTAGTTTGGCTAGGAGGGATTAGACCGCCCTGCAAGGTCACTGTGACAGGTGGTTATCACATCAACTCAACTCTCAATTAACGAACGAAAAAGAGGATCACGGGGACCAACGGGCACCGCGTAGGGATTGTTTTCTAAATAGAGGGAGCAAGTAGCTACAAGTAGTGCAGTGGGGATTTAATATATAAATATAATAACATGCAAACCCACCCAATAGCAAACCCTAACTTGTCCGATACACCTGACATTGTGTAAGAAAACATGAAACACTGACAGGATTTTTAAATATTTTTTTATAAAGAAGAATGCCTGACAAAATATCTACTCCTAAAATGTTTAACTAGATATAAGAAAATAAATAATTGTAAGTGTGTTTGTTCCTATACAAATTGGTCTTTACCGAGCCATAGAGGATTTTGCTAATGAACTCCGATAATGAAAACAATGCCTGAACTAAAACTTTGATATTCCTTTTGCGTGTAAGACGTCCCTCCCCCACCCCACCCCCTTCTTTATCATACGTGCTTAAGTAACCATGTAAATTATTGATTATCAACCTGAAAAGATGCGTTATTTATGACGGTATTTTCTGTTTTCCTACTACAGTCAAACCTGCTTTAGAGACCACCTGTCTACAAAGACCACCTGTCTACATAGGCCACATATTTGGTTTCCCTTGAAAATGGTTTCTCATTGAAACATGTACTAAAGGAACCTGTCTACAAAGACTACTTTTTGTGATTCCCTTAGGCGGTCGCTACAGACAGGTTTGACTGTATTACTAATGAGAGTTATTTTTCGTCCATCTTCTCTTTCAGGGCTACATTCCTCATCTAATCAGCGCCTTTTCTGAATGGGTGATGAGCATCGCCCTCATGGTCTTCTATCTCACCTACACCAAAGAGTTCTGCAACCTTCAGCTTCATGTCATGGTTTCTCAATGTGACCTACCAGATGCTCTCTGGATCACCTGCCGTGAGGTACTATCTCCCCCCATCCGCACCCCCTCTCAGCGCCCCACTAGGAGCCGTGAAGGGGGAGGGGATGATGATGAGGTCCTGGACGCCGAAATGGCGGTGGAGGGCGTGGTCCCTCGTCCCTGTTGCCATAGAAACAGCCAGGAGTCGACGGGGTCTCAGTCGACCATCACGCTTCATTCAGAACACTCGCCCCTATGTAAGACGCATTCTGAGAAAGGAAAGTTGTTTGTTTGATCCAGAGATAGTTCGTTCAATACGCTATATGGTTTATATCCCACCGCTGTCGCGCTTTTTGTTCTCACGCGTCAACAGGGAGATGCATAGGCTTTCTTTGTTTGCAACATGAACTTAGCAGTGAGAAAATAAACTTTATCTGACTCGTGCTCTATTGATATTGACTCTACGGAAAGAGCAATTTGACATTCAGTGTACAGCGGGTTATTTCTGATGGACGCCATTTTGAAACACCTAAATGCATGGGCTTTCTTTGGTTGCAGCATGATTTTGTTCAGAGAGGGAACATCTAGAACGCAAATTAAACTGACTCTTACTTTGTTGTATTTGCAGTAGAGAAAGAGCAATAAGACTACATCGTTCACGTTTGCTAGATGATTGGATTTCATTGATGGCAGGCTCGTTGCGTTACCTTTTGAAAGAGTGTTCAGCGAGAAAGAAACTGTATCTGACTCTTCCTCTTTACGTTTGACACTAGAGAAAGAGTGATAATTATCATGCAATCTTAACTTTGACTAGATGATACATTATCTCCATTGCTGGTGGACGCCATTTTAAAACAGGTATGGGTAACTATGTTGGCAACGCCCTCTCCGTTCCGATTAACAGACACCATGGAATTAAACGACATCATATTTTTTGCATGTAATATACAACTTTCTAAACGATGTACTGTGCGTGATAGCCTTGCATGAACCAAAGCAGTATACACCGAAAGACAAGAGGACGATCGTGATCATAACTGATATTTGTTATAAACCAAAACAAATTACGGAGGATTTTTTACCATCGTGCCTTTCTATGAAAGAAAAATGGAAGCGCGTCTCTTTTGAAAAATGCTGAAAACATGGAAAAAGAAAAATAGACGCTGGAAATTTATGGAATATTCTCATCGATGATCTTAGTAGAAGGATGTGCATTAGGATGGATAATGTTGGATTTCATCGTGTATTAGAAGCTGATTATGCGGCTGAAGTATAATCTTATGAAGCAGATGGGGACTAGCTCCTTTATTTTTCATCCTACGTGACTAAACCTTGAACAGTTACGCATCGACTTACTCCGAGATTTGATTGAGACAACTGAGGATTTAAATACAAAAGAAATTGCCGTAATTTGGACATCTGGGATTTACAAACAGAACGTTTTTCAGTCATTCGTTAACGTGGGAGTTTTAACCTTCCGATATAATATGATTTAAGTTCAGCTAGTTCAGGTTATAAAGGAGGACAGTTTCGTCGCTGAGTTCAAGAATCGGACAAGCATGTGTAAATTATGTCACCGTAATTAACCAAAATTATAAGTGCGCTTTCATGAAGTAGTGAAAACGAAATGGTTTCGCCTTGCAATGTTAAGCTTTTTTTATACACTTTTTTTCTTTTTCACCCCTGTTCACGCATTATGCATGGACAATAAAATTCACGTATTTTCATTGCATAATGATAAATAGTATCACATGATCGTCTAAATTTATCTTTTATTTGCACAACATAAGAGCCAATCAACAAACAAAAACAGGTACATGTAAATAATATATCACCATGGGAACCTAAATCTTGAAACATCAAAAGTATTTCGTTCTTTCAAATATTCTCGGCTGATATTTACTAGTTCGAGTAGGATGAGTATGAACTTTTAAGGCAATTATTGAATGCAGTATTAAAAATCATGATTATGTGCCTTTTTGTAGAAATCTAAGTGCATATTTATATCTGTAATTTACCATATTTACCAACGCAGTATCATTATGCAATGTTCATGAATTATATTTTGTAATATATCTGTTTTTAAATATAAATGATCTGTCGAGTGTATATCTTTATGAGAATATAATATTTGTAGAAAAGTAAAAAGCTACTTGAATTGAATTATGAAAGAAAAACGCTAATCAAGGCTCTTTCAGATATGACGCGTTAAACCGTCGTATATTTTCACAAGTGTAAATTAACGGTGTCTGCAAGCAGCAAATGGGAGTGTCGTGGTCGAGTGGTTTAAGGCGCTTGACTGGAGATGCGAAGGTCGAGGGTTCGAATCCCGACACAGCACTAATAATAATAATAATACATAACATTTATTAGGCGCTTAATACTGATGTTTCTAAGCGCACAGTGTTCTGATTAAGAGAAGACTATAACCCGTAGAATTAAATTGGAAGAAAAAGCAAAAATACAAAAGTAACATAGATAAGGTAAGAAAAACAGCACTAATATCAAGGCTCTTTCAGATATGACGCGGTGAACCGTTACGGATTTTCACAAGTGTAAATGAACGGAGTCTGCAAGCAACTAAAGTCCTATGCCTATTTTAATACTTAGCTCTGTGTTTTAAAGCAGATTACACCTTACGTCATCGT
This sequence comes from Strongylocentrotus droebachiensis, assembly GCA_035222895.1. Classification (NCBI taxonomy): domain Eukaryota; kingdom Metazoa; phylum Echinodermata; class Echinoidea; order Camarodonta; family Strongylocentrotidae; genus Strongylocentrotus; species Strongylocentrotus droebachiensis. The sequence goes on from JAVYIG010006088.1 coordinate 57,659, forward strand.
TAAAATAACGCGGTTGACCGCTTCATATTTTAACGAGGCTTCAGTTTAAAGAATGAGAATACAGTGGGCCGAGCGTTTAATTGTATCTGATGAATCTTTCTGTAAGAATTATATATACGTGTGACCTGTATCGTGACAAGAAATGTAAAGTATAAATAATTAAGCGCTATTTGCAACGGCCAATATATCTTGTGGTCATATCTCACGTGGTCCATATTTGAGATTACGTCACTCTAAACAGGCACCCCAAAACACAAGGTTTTATATTACCTTGTTCAGTGGCTATCCCTCCCTCAATTGTATCTGAACGTATTTTTTTATAATAATTTGAATGCCCCAAAAATATATATAATAATATATTTTTAATTCTACAGAATTAATGGATTGCTTGTACATAACATCCATTAGTATAATTAGGGTAGACCTGTGGAATTTTCTTTTATAAGGTCGACTTGTGAGGTGTGAAATGGCTTGAGGCTTGACATTTTTCTTCATTTTTTAGGTTAATTGACGAAAAATGGTCCAGATGTGTAATTGCACCCAGCGGCTGTGCCTTAGATTGTCTCATGATGTTGGGTTTAATAGACCCCCTGATCAAGATTGAGATCTTATCTTATAACAACATAACAAACATGTTTAAAGAAAGGAGAAAAGGTACATAATATTTTGTATGTGTTTTAAGAGAGACATTCAAAAGTTGCAATCCCGTCTGTTCTCACTTTTATTGACAAATCTGCCACGAGTCTATCCTCTAGTAATCTTATAACATCAACATTGTTCAAAACGATTTCATAATAGATTTCGTCTTTTAATGTATTCTTTATATTTAGAACCTTGTGGTAACATGTAAGCTCCAATTCAAGCTCCTCACATCAAATTAAGATAATATTGTTACATTACTTTTTAAAACTGTACAGCTGTATTTTGTGGTGTAATAGTTATGATAAATGTAGATAGATGTATTTAATTTCGCTTTCTGCAACCAAAGGGAATTATTCGTGATAGGAAGCCCATTCATATATGCAAAACTTTCGTAATGTTTGGTCTAGACTGATAAAGTGTCTATAACGAGAAGCAATGAGGAATAAAGAAGTTTGTTATTAAACTGAGATCGGTATCACTGGCAAAGTCTAACAAAGCACATCCTTTAGATGAACATGAGTTATTTTTTTAAATCAAATTTCAAGTTTAAATTTCAGTTTCGCTTCCCCTCTCGAATCATTTGGACGATATAACATGATTTAAAGAAAAAAACATATTGATGTTCTTTCGTGATGTTCACGTAATTTCAACATATTCTGATATCCACTGAAAAGGCGATATTTTAGTTTCACCCAACTACCTCAGTTGTATATTATTCTAGGAGGTGATTTAAGCGTTTGCTACCAAACTCTCTTTGTTGATAGTTTTAATAACTATAAACTTTTAAGGTGGTTGATTGAAATTTTTAGTACGCTGTATTCAACCCTTATAAGCTTGATTCCAGCATATTAAAAGCGTTAAAATTCTACCACTTTGAGAATGTTGTCGATCCTCGGCCCTTTTAAATGTTGATTTATCGTTCAAGTTTTTTTGTGCATAAACGTGTTGTAACCGTTATAATGAGATTTAGTTCATAAGAAGTCTAAGAATGCTTAATAGTTTATACTGGATGAAGCTATCCCTTAAGCAACTCACTCAAGGAACTATACTCGGATGGAGTAATTATCCATTAGGCCTACTAAAAACATTTTGGTTTAAAGCCATTTATCATGCACAAGTTCATGGACAAGTTAATGAACTAATTATCGGGGAATTCCTTGCCCCTAGAAGAAAATAGTTCCGAATAGAGTTTATTTTGATTTTCATAAGGTTGATGATCTGCCAAGAAATAAGTATCTTTGTGTTGAGGATATTCTTAGATTATCATCATTTCGACGAGAGTGGTTGACCTCTCTTGACTTCTCTACCGTTCACTTTGTGGAGGTGTCGTGGCATAGTGGTTCATTTAATATCTTAAATGTTTAATATTTTGATCTAGTTTTTTTAATTTATTTTTGTATTCATTTGATATAATTTTTCTCAATCTCTTATGGTATGTTGTTTATATAATGTCCTTGTTTTCTACAATGTATTCTATTTTTTGTAAATCTTTGTATGTACGGGGCTTTTTTGTAAAGCAGGCATTTGGCACTGAAAAGACTACCTGTTTTTAAATAAAACTGAATAATAATAATAATTTACTTGACTCTCAATCCAAGGGATTCAGCGTTCGAATCCCAGCCCGGCAATAACGTCCTTGGCGAGATTTTAATCCGTGTTTGCCACTCTCTACACAGGTGTATTTCCTGGCGGCAAATGCTTGGGTAACAAAAAAACTGCAACTGGGACTCACAGGTAGATCAAAACATCAGCATTAATACTGATGAAGCTACCCTGGGTGAATCAGACCCAATGAGTATTATTGTAACTATTATTATTATCATTAATATTCGGTTTCGTTAAAGTTCGGTAAATGTTTCCAGAAATAAAATGAAAAGAACAACACCCCCCCCCCCCCATTCCCACTTCCCCCAGGAAAAACTATTGGAATGCAATGACCCAATAATTGCGTATAATAATGCCATGACCTGTCATGAAAATTAAGTGACCACTTGCGACAGTATTCTACTCTCAAAAATGATTTATTTGTTTATTTTATTTTATATATATATTTTATTTATTTATTTTTTTTTTGGGGGGGGGGGGGAATATAGTCTTCAAAAAGCATTATTGTGATTAAGGAAGAACTTACTTTGTTTCCGAGAATATAGATATTTCCTTTTGTTTATGCAATTTAACATTTATTCTCCAGGTATTTTGTAACTTGCGCCTTGCAGTAGAAAATATATTATGAATTAAATTCAATGTAAAGTATTTGTATTTGATAAATATGTATATTTTATTAAAGTATTCACTCCAAAGTGCCCACTTTAAAAACCGATAAGTGTGCTTTCGTTTTTATTACACCTGTGCTTTGAAAAGTTATTCACTTCTTCGAAAGGACAATATTATAATAATTTATAAAATGATCATATATTCCCGAAATAATTTGCTTCTCCATATCATTCTAGACATATATTCGTAAATCCAGCTATGAGTAGCCATCCGTGTATTTCATATATTTTATTTTGATTGTTTTTATTTTATCATTCATTACTGCAGGGTCATGGGGTCTAGTTACACTATATTTAAAGATACTGTTGAACTCTTCCGGTTTTGCTTTCCATGCAATGTATCGTAATTAATTAATCATTAATTTACTGCTTTTGTAAACATATATATATATCCGGGCAGTGCCAGGAGCGTCACAACATGACGGACATGTGCGCTATATAAAAAGCCACCATTATTATTATTATTATTATATATATCAAAAGATACAAATACATATACAAATAAATATATAAATAAATATATAAAAAGATATATATATTGATAGGCGTGAGACGGAAGGATGACACGAGGAAGTAAATAATGTACTTCTACTATTTATTAGACAATTCAGCTTTCAGCTTTTTGGCCTTCTTCAGGTTGTGAAGCTTGAACATAAATATGACATTTATAAATATATTTCTGTAATCACATCGACATGAACATAAACATAATTATATTGGAGGCGCGATGGCTCAGTGGTAGAGCAGTGGTCTCGTAACCGGGAGCTCCCGGGTTCGAAGCCAAGTCGATGCTCTATTGCCTTTTGGTAAGGCATTATTCCTCATTACCAAGTCCCTCTGAGAGAGTTTAAAGCCCATCGGTCCCCTGGGGGCCCGTTTTTTCGAAACCAACGACAAGACAGTCATAACTTCATCCTCCAACTACGGAGATGTCTCTGATCTTCCTAAACCGTTTCACGAAGAGCTTACAAGCTAGACATATCGTGAAATCGATACTATCTGCAAGAAGAGGAGCCAAGACATAGCCTTAGTCGTAATTCTACTCGATCAAAACAAATTGAAGGGAAAACTGCAACTCTTTAAATGAATTGGGAATTATAAAGATACCAGGAATTTAATATGAAAAAATACTTCAACATCTGTGTAGATTATACAATAAATTTACTTTTAATACAATCGTGAGTAATCCATTTCATGACCGTTGAATCAGAATTGTTTTTTGGATGGGTACCCACGAATATTTGCATTTAATAGCTAATACAAATAAAACTTATATTATCCTTAGTAAAAATACGATGCTATGAAAGTTCTGTCACATGTTTTAGGCTTTACAAAATTATCTAAATGACAAAACTGCACCATTTAAAACTTAAAATCACATGTTTTAAACTATTCAGTTTAAACATGTGGAGATATAATTTACCTCGAATTTAATGTGTCTGAAAACTAGAGAATATACTTCTGACTATGGCTTCCCTGTCGTGGCAGATTACCCATCCCTTTGAGGATTTCACAACGTGGAAATATACGTATATAATCAGTTTACTTAAGTTGGAAAAGCCTTACATATAAACACGGCATATTTTCATCACATTTTTAAATATAAAAAAGGATAACTCCCTGTTTAAGTAAATGTGAAGAAAGATCATAACTAGATGATAAATGACATGTGATAGCGCTGCCCATCGACCAAAAAAAGGTATGAAAGAGATATGACAGGGTCGGAAGCGTCATAACTACTCATAACAAATCGTAAACTAACCGTAACAAATCTTTAACAAAAATTGTTACGAGTCATTTACGGATTCTTGCGAGAAGTTTACGGATGGTAACGTGTTGTTACGAGCTGTTTACAATACATACGGATTGTTACAAGCTATTTACGAGTTATTTATGGAAAAATCAATCCGTGGACAATCGTAAGCAGATTTTTGACATGTCCCAAAATTTGGCTCTCCTTTCACGGATCCTTAAGAGTGTCTGCGAGTTATTGCGAGTTGTGACAATTTATTTACAGATACCAGAGAGTTATTTACGGATCCTTGCGATTGACTACGAGTTGGCGATCCGTAAGGACTTGTAAGAAAAATCCGCGTATGTGAAGGGGGTATAAATAATCTAGTTACATTTCAGGGTGTCCCTGAAAATAGAAACTCAAGTTTATGTTTGTAAATTACTCAATAGTCCTAAATTATTGTTATCATTAATGTATATATCACTGACATTGCTCTTCCTCCTTTCTAACATATGACAAAATGAATATTATCATTAAATCACATATGACTGATTTGAAACGAGTCGATGATTGTTGTTTTGTTTCGAAAGACAAATGATTTGAGAATATCAATTAGCGAAACTCATCATTTGAAGCCTGATATTCATATCTTCCATTTCCATGATTTTAAAGCTAGCCTAAATACCAACCTTTCACACAGTTAATTAAAAAGATATTTCTCAAGTTAATCATGTATAAGGTTTAGAGTCAATTGACCTTGAGCGCTGTATGAATGTAAATTATCCATATATTTATTAGCTTTTCTGTTATGTGCACATTAACCAAAATTAATTCAGGATTATTGAGTAATGTAACGAAAAACTTGAATCTACTTTTTTTCAGGGACAACATGAACAGTGAAGTTTATGCTTTAAGAAAAATGGTAATGAATACAACCAAAATAATCTACAATAAAGTACGTTTTTCTTTAAAAATGAAAAGATCTCTTCTCTGAGTAATACACCACAAAGTATCATATAAACAAAATATTCTGATCATGAATACTTCGATAAGGTACATATAAATTGTACATAATATTTCGTCATTGAAATGTATAAATAAATCGAACCAATTAATAATTTTAAAAAAAATCATGGTACCATCATCGTCATCATTATACGTTTTTCTTCAAAAATGGAAAGACCTCTTCTCTGAGTAATACACCACAAAGTATCATATAAACAAAATATTCTGATCATGAATACTTCGATAAGGTACATATAAATTGAACATAATGTCATTTCGTCATTGAAATGTAATAACAAATCGAACCAATTAATTATTTATTTTTCAATCATGTTACCGTCATCATCATCATTATACGTTTTTCTTAAAAAATGGAAAAACCTCTTTTCTGAGTAATACGCTACAAAGTATCATATACAGAACATGTTCTGATCATTAAATACTTTAATATGATTCATATAAATTGTACATATATTATTTCTTTTTTGAAATATAATAAAGATGATAACAAATATCAATCACCTGGTTAGCCGTTATAAATGGTGACTGAATAATGGTTATTGCAAAATGCTCGGGGAAGGGGGTGGGGCTTTGTGAGGTTTAGTGATTAAGGCATTGGTGTTCTCAGTCAGTAACCTGGCTCGATTCCCGGCAGAGACAACATTGTTCAACCTTTGCAAAGAAATTTAAAAAGAGGACAGCAACGGGAAACTTTGCTACTCAACCGTAATTGTCTAATTTTCATTCCCATTATATATATATCATGCCCTAAAGATACCATGTTTCTTTTGAAGCCAACATCAAATTCTGTAGAACTTTGCAGGAATTATGAATATGTCATGTATGTCCTATCTGTGAAATTTAAACGTTAGTAGTGTCCTAATATTCAAATTATGAAAGGAAACCCGTTTACTTGCTAGACTTCACTGTCAGACATTATTGAGTGACTGACTGGATATTTTCCTTCATTGGTAATAACATACATACAATGAGCTGTAAAGAGTACATGAGCATTTGTCTACATCAATAGCCCACTTCTTGCAATGGCCAAAATTAAACTTAATTTTCTTTTTAGAGGGAAGTTCCTTCAAATGCCGTTGGAATTTAACCTTTTCATTTTTGGGCCTGCAAATGGGACATGGACCTTTCAATTCAATTCAATTCAATTCAATTCAATTCGTTTTATTAACCATTTAAAATAAAAAACAATATACAAATTATGCGTGTATGAACATTATTGATACAGTGTAAATGGTCAGGGTGCCCCTAAAAGCCAAGGCTTGATGAATGGGGCCCCCTATACATAAAGAAATATACATAGCATACAAAACATGAGATATAAACAAACTTAGTTATACAAAAAAAAAAATCAAAAAATTAAGCACTAAACATACAGGTAAAGGGGAAAAGGAAAAGGCGAAATAAAAAAACGTAGGGAGGAGAGATGAAATTACATGTTTATTTGACGTAGGTAGATATTATTGAACGTTTGAGTTTGGTTTTAAATGAAGTAACATTAGTGCTGGAGATTACATCAGAAGGGAGGGAATTCCATATTCGAGGACCAGCAGATTTAAATGCAATAAGAGTCGATTGATTATGTGCTAATGGTAAATGGAATTTGGAGTGGGAACGGGTATTATATTGGTGGTAGTCTTTATTATACTGAAACAAATTTGTTATATTAAGAGGTGCTAAATTATGTTTCACGTAATACATCAGGATCGCAATTTGGATTTCATGAATATCAAAAATTGTCAATGTGTTTAATCTTGCAAATAATGGGCGTGACGGAGCTAAGTAAGGGGAATTCGAACATATGCGTAAAGCCTTTTTTTGCAGTCTATGTAAAGCGGTCAATTTAGTAGTGCCACAACTTGCCCAAGTAATATTGCCATAATAAATATAGGGAAGTATTAACGAGTTGTAAAGCATTAACAGGTGCTTTTCTGTAAGGGTATTACGTAATTTAGATAATATACCTATGTTCTTTGACATCTTATTACTTATAAAAATACGGTGTTCCTTAAATGATAGATTATCATCAAGTATAAATCCTAGAAATTTGACAGAGTTAACAAGATTTAAAGTAACATCTTTCATTTTTATATGAAAATCTAAAGAATTGTGTGATACATGAGGTTTTCTAAAATACATAACATTAGTTTTCTCTTAATTAACAATCAGTTTGTTAGCATCGAACCAATCGGCTATTTTACATAATTCAGTATTGGTGTTTTCTAACAAAAAAATGAAATTGCTATGGGTTGAAATGATAGTTGTGTCGTCTGCAAATAAGACATAATCAAAAAAAGAAGACGCTGTACATAAATCATTAATATAAATTAGGAAGAGGAGCGGGCCGAGTATGGAGCCTTGAGGGACACCATACTGGGCTGTCGAGTAATGGGAATTATAATTATTAAATGAAGTATAGTTATGTCGATCAAGTAAGTAGCTCTGGAACCATTCCCACACTGCTCCCCTGATACCATAATGGGATAATTTATATAAAAGTATGTTGTGGTCTATGAGGTCGAAGGCTTTTGACAAGTCTAGAAATATACCAAACGAGTGAAAATTATTATGAATATTAGTTAAAAGAATGTTATTTAAATCAATTAATGCATGTTCACACGAATGTCCTGCCCTGAAGCCATATTGACAATTATTTAATATTTCATTTCTATCCAAATAAGAAATTAGTCTTTTATAAACAATTTTTTCTAGGATTTTGGAAAAACATGGTAATAATGTAAGTGGTCGATAATTGGAAAATAAGTGTTTATCGCCTTTTTTAAATACAGGAATTATCTTTCCAATTTTCAGATTATTAGGTACTACTCCTGAACATAAAGATAGGTTAACTATATGGACTAGAGGGGTTAATATGGAATAGATTACTTTTTTTACAACAAAAGTATTGATATCATCAAAGCCAGTGCTATAACTCATTTTCATATCTTTAACAATTTTGATGATTTCTAATTCATTGGTTAGATAAAAATACATAGAAGTTTGACATGGATTTTTAAGGTAGTGACTAAATTTTTCTCTAGAATTATGACGAATTTGTTTTAAGGTATTTGCAGCAATATTATAAAAGAAATTGTTAAATTCATTTACTATATCTTCATTTTTATATACTTTTACATTATTTTTCAAAAAATATAATGAACATTTTTCTTTATTTTTCTTACACATTAAATCGTTTATAATTTGCCAAACTTTCCTAAGGTTATGCTTGTTCTTGGTTAACAAGTCACAATAATACTTTTTACGAGCCGTTCTTAGGATTTCATTTAATTTGTTTCGATATTTCTTATATTTCATTTCAACCGATTTAGTACGATTTTGGCAAAATAATTTATGTAGACGATTCTTTCTATTAATACATTTTACCGATCCTTGAGTTACCCAAGATTTTTTAGCCGAAGACCTAGGTTTTTTCTTCTTTACCATTTTACAGTTAACATTAAACATTAGTTTGAATACTTCAAAGAAATTATTATATGCATCATCAATATTACGTAATGATAGTATATCAATCCAAACAAATGAGAGTAAATCTTTATTAAAACCATCAATATTTTCTTGGCTAATACATCTTTCAGTAAAATTTATATTGTCATCAGCTTTAGGATAGGACCTTGTATTATGGGTAACAGAAAAAATTGGTAAATGATCAGTTGTATCATTATATAATATTCCAGAGGAAATTTGTTTTTCACAGACATTTGTTAATATATTGTCAATAAGGGTTGTCGAGCCTCGTGTTATTCTCGTGGGTCTGTTAATTAAGGGTCGAAAAGAATTATTATATATAATATTAACAAAGTCATTCACATTTGCAATTGATGAGGCGTTCAGTAAGTTTATATTCCAGTCACCCATAATATATATGTCCTTGTTTTCATTTAACATTTCATTAAGGCACGTATTTACATCATCATTAAAATCAGCTATGAATTAGGATCACGATAAATAATTCCGACAATTACATTTTTCCTATCACATTTTTCAATTTCTAGAAAGAGAGACTCACATAAATTTTGCGCCAAAATTATGTCCGCTCTTTCTTTTACATTCAATGAATCATGGATTAACTTAGGTACTCCACCACCTCTACTCTTTGTTCTGTCACGATGAAAAAAAACTGTAATTTTCTACACGAAATAATTCTTTTGGTGTCAATGAGTGTATCCCTGTTTCACTGAAACCATATATTGAAAAGTTAGTATCTATATATTTCGTAATAAATTAATGTATATTATCAAAATTTTTGTTTAGGCTTCTTGCGTTAAAATGGAGTAAACTTAATGAATCATTATCAAAGTTCATTTCAGAATTAAAATCAGCTGGTAGCTAGTATCTATTTGTACTATCAAGTACAGGACAATTAACGTCAGGGTCTATATCCGATAAATGATCCTCTTCATTCGGGTTCATATTCGTACCATACGTGTTATTTTTGTTATTATTATCAAACTCATTTTGCGTATCCTGGAATAAACAGTCAAATTCTAAGTTGGAAAGGTTACTAAAAGGGAAAGGGGAGTCACAAACTACCATTATTTAACAGTATACGTAAAGAAGCAAAAACAAAGACAAAATAAAGTAATGTTTAACAACAAATGATTAAATTAAATTTTTAAAATACCTTTAAAAAAAAGTTGACCTCTTCTCTGTGTCATACACCACAAAGTATCGTTAAAAAAGAATGATATGATCATTAACAACGTCGATAAGATACATGATATTCGAAAAGACATAATTTCATTATGAAATATAATAAAGATGATAACAAATAACAATCACCTGGTTGCCCGAAAATGTGGTGACGGAATATTGGTAATTGCAAAATGCTCGGGAGAGGGGAAGGGGGTTCAGCCGACACCCAGTCCACCCATCCCCTGCCTAGTATTCCAATGTAACATAATGGTCTCTTAAGACCTTATTCTTGCTTTGAAAAATATTGAATAAAACGCCTCTGAGTTTGGTGCCATCCTCTGCATCCTTATGGAGACTGACGGCAGCAGCATAGTTGGTAGAAAGCAACATCATTGTTACCCCTAAGTATTTTTGCTGGCATCAGTTGAATCCATAGTAACACTGGCGGTGTCAGCATCCGTTGTAGAGGAAATACCATCACCTCTCTCAGTGACATTTGTGACAGATGCATCAAGAGGGAGACTAACCGTCACGACATCGGTGCTTGTTGCATCACGATCTGTGTCCTTCTTCTGTTCCTCGGTGGAACTCTGGATATCTTTGTTCATAGGAGGTGTGACTTCTTCCTCAACCTGGCTAACGTCATAGGTCGGATTGAACATACACATAGGATCGGGAGTGTCGTCTGCGGTAGGCAACAAGTAATTACCTGAAGCTCCCGGACGCAATTTGCTTATCATGCCAGATGACGAGGATATAGCCGTCGAGCTCACCACACCGCTGGAAGTGCTTGCTTCATTCTTTAGGAACTTGTCGAAACAAGTTAGCCCCCATTTCTTACGGATGAAAGGCTTCCGGACGCAGTAGAGTAGAAAGATGAACAATCCTTGGAAGGAGTTCAGGACGACGAAGATTGGCTGAGCCACCTGTTAAACGCAAATGTTTCATAAATAATAATTACATATATGGCATTCTCTCTCATGTTCTACAAATACTAAGCATCTAAAGAGGTATTGCTGGTGTATGTAATTATCATAACTGAGTTCTCAAGATACTTTTTAAACGAGATAGATACCACGCAGTTGCCTTTACCTGACTGAATAGCGGGATTAAAAGAAGATATCCGGTGATCCAGGTCAGTCCGAGCAGGAGCAAGATGCAGATCGCATTCTGGACGCGTTCGATAGTCTCTCGACGTTCTGCCTTAGCCTCTCTTTTCACCCGACCAGCGATGTTGGCTGACCGGAGCAATTGTCGAACCACCAGAATGAAGATGACAATGTTGATGAGGAGGATGATGGCCATGGGAATCAAGAGACCACCGATTTGAGCCCAGAATTGTAGAAAGCATCTATTGATAGTAAATATGCATTCTGTAAATAGACTGAATTAAGTCAATCGATACTGACTATCTTAGCGATATTTTTTTTTTAATTTCCATGGTCCTTGAAACATTTTAACTGAGAAAATTTCATTGTAAATGATTTCCCAAAATCTATTTAGTGGAAAGTCAAAGCTTTCTTGTTCCATACGTTACCAACAATATCTAAGATTTTAGTATGTGTGGTGAGTGTATTCGCTTGGTGGCCGTTCTAAAGATTGGATCTCACCACATATCCGCGAACGTGATACTTAAATATGAATTCCAGATCATAATTGCATACTTGCTAACTTGTGAGATACCTAAATACCAAATGCCCAAAACCAGAGTAAATAACAACGATAATAATTTATTAAAAAAAAGGTTCTTATAAAACGCTTTCCACCGAAGTCTCTAAGCGCTAAAGGCAAGCCTTGCCCCGGGGGTTGTATCCTTCTCGATCAATGCAACCCTGCGCCAGGTAAGAACCACGATAACGTACAGAAACGTAATTTGCTGAATCAGAAATGTGAAGATCATTAGGTATACCTAATGCTAACTGCAACCCAATATTCCAACTAAATTTTCAAAAGTTACCACTTACAGATCATCATGAGCATAAGAGTCTCTAGCAATAACTCCTGTAAGAACCACGATAAGTGCAGGAATTCCTGTAATGACATACGTGTATAAGAAAATACAATTTTTATAGTAGTTAAAACTACGCCTACATTGCACATGAGGATAGCTCTATCCTTTCCCCGTTTCTATGATAGGCCTACTCATGCTATCGTTGTGCTGTCCAGCTCACATTTTTTACCACAGTTATGGCTGCACTATAGTTACTTTTTTAATGATAAAGATATCTCGATTGTTATACTATCCGGAGTTTAGAGTCTTCTTTGTACAAGTCACATGCCATGTGGAATGTCGTTTAATAATGAGAGTAACGAAAAACTGCATGTGCACTGTTTGACTATAATCCGTTGTAATGTGATCTTTCCATAATTATTCTCCATTTAGTTAGCATGGCTAAATGAATATAATATATCCTGCCAGCGCTTTTGAATTATTTTGTTCGTACAAAAGCAGAGCAAATTAACAATTACCTTTTTATATGAATATTAAAGAATTACGTTTGTTTGCCCATTCATCGTTTTTTGTATTGCTGAAGGTTGATCGCTGCAAACCAGCTTGTCGCACTTTGCCACCTCATTGTTTGATGCATAATTTCAGTACCTAAGTGTATGAGCATAAACAAGTTGGTCGGAGGATTCTGATCTAGAGACATTATTTCTGTTTGTAAAAACATGCAGACACTTAATGTTAATTAATAGTAATCAATATTCCCAGTAAAAATATATAAGGAAACAAATATCGTACCCCATGCAGCTAAGAAAGCCTTGATCATGAAATTCTGGATGTAGGTGTTAAAGATCTTCACAATAATGAGGTAGGTATTGTACCCTTCCACACCCATCCATGCAATAGAGGACAAAACGAAGTAGTGAACTAGGGCCGTCAGGAATCCACAGGGTCCAGCTTGGACCTCACGAGAATCCAGAGAGATCATGATGACAAATGTTGTGTAGAGACACAGCAAGGTCAGGCACAGACAGATAAAGATCTTGTTAGTCTGTTTGGTCCTCAGATCCCTATCAAGATTGAAACATTAAAATAAGGTTAGGAAAGCGTCGAAGCAATATTGTACCAAGCATGTACAGGTTTACCATCACCTGATTGGCAACACAGAAAGAAAAAAAAACGCCAAACAACAAGAAAAACGAAGTGAAATTGAGGGGAAATGTTTGTAAAAATGAAGGAGATTACGTGATTGTGCTTTACTTATAAACATGTATCTCTTTTATTACTGGGCACAACCCTTAGAATGGCCACGCGTGTTGAATACAAAATAATCTGAGTCTAACTATTCAGGACGATGCAAAATTGGAAAATAGTACGCCAAAGATGTTCGAAATGAATATGCTTTTTATACCATGCAAACTGCACACCAAGAGGTAAAGGATTTGATATACGAAGTTGTTAGAGTATTCAAATTCAAATTCAAATTCAAATTCACATTTATTCGGCAAAAGATAAAAACATCAAAAATGAAATCATTACAAATGAAATCATTATAAATACCGGGATTGCTAAAATAAGTTAAAAACTTGTAAACAAGCAACCCCAAACATAAAAACATACATATACTATACAATACAATACGATGAAATACGATACAATACAATACAATACAATAATAATAATAATGTTACATGCTAACAAAATATATGAATCAGTTATGTATTTCAATAAATCAATAAGTGGCAAGTATTGTTCTTTTCAGTTTAAGTTTAAATGCGTTGTGGTTCTTAATACCCTTTAAATAACTTGACATGGAGTTCCATTTGTGAGGACCTTGATATCTAATTGATTTATTTTGCAAAAATGAGTTAGTGAATTTTGGTAGATGGAAGTCTTTTTTTGTTCTTGTATTAAAGGAGTGGACATCCGAGTTCAAATGAAAACTGTCATAAAACGTTACTGGTAGCAAATTATTTTGGAGTTTGTACATAAATAATAAAGTCCGTTGAGAAAGAATATCTGGAAGTTTGAGTAAATTTAAGGATTTAAATAATGAAGAGGTGTGCGCCCTCAAGGAAGCATTGCAGCACAACCGAACAGCCCGCTTTTGAAGTATGATAAGGGGCTTTAATAAATTATTAGACGTTCTCGCCCACACTAAATTACAGTACGTTAAGTAAGGATATATGAGGGTATAGTATAGAGAAAGCATGGTAGAGGATGGTAAAAAACTTTTGAGCTTATTCATTACACCGACTTGGGACCGAATCTTCCTGGAAATTAATTCAATGTGTTTTGCCCATGTAAGTTTGTTGTCAATGGCAACTCCTAAAAAATTTGCAAATTGTACCTGGTCAATACAGTTACCATCTATTGTCAGATTAACATTTTCAATTAAAGTATCATTTTTTTTTTTGCCAAAGTTAAATATCATGAACTTTGTTTTGGTCTGATTAATTTTTAGTTTATTTGATGAAAACCAGCTAGCAACCTTTTGAAGTTCAACATTGGCTTCAAAAATTAAGTCTTTCAAATTTTTACCAGAATAGAAGATGTTTGTGTCATCGGCATACAGTACATAATGTAATTTCCTTGAAGACTCAACAATGTCATTAATGAAGAGCAAAAATAATAACGGGCCCAAGATACTACCTTGAGGAACACCTTGCTTCATTAATAGCAATTCAGAGTCAGATTCATTATATTTTACAAATTGTGTTCTATTAGACAGATAACTTTGGAACCATTCCAATGGAATGCCTCTAATTCCATAAAAACTTAATTTTCTTAATAAGATTTTGTGATCCAAACAATCGAATGCCTTGCTAAGGTCTACATACACTCCTAAAGCTATCTCTTTCTTTTCATAAAATTTGTACAAAAGTTCGGATGCAAAAAGTAAAGCTGACTCTGTTGAATAACATTTTCGAAACCCAAACTGTTCCGAAAAAATAATTGAATGCTTATGAAGGAAAGTAGATAATCGATTGTACATTAGTCTTTCTAAAATCTTTGAAAAAGTCGAAAGCAATGATATTGGGCGATAGTTCGATACATCATGTATATCACCTTTCTTAAATAAAGGTATGACTTTTGAAACTTTCATTGATTCAGGAAATGTTCCAGACATAAATGATAAATTAAACACATGGGTTAAAGGTTCAACAATATAGGAAATTAACTTCTTTATAACGTATGGTGACATATCATCCACCCCACATGAGTGTTTATTTTTCAAGGAAGAGGATAACTTCAAGATCTCATTTCGATCTGTTGGTGAAAGAAACAAAGAATGCGTTACGCTGGTTTTCAAATAGTCACGAAAGCATCCAGTGGTCTGGGGATCATCAAAACAACCAGCATTAACGAAAAACGAGTTAAATGCATTTGCAATTGCTTTAGGTTCAGTAAGCCTTACACCATCTTTACGAATGAATGAGGGTAATTTCGATTTACTATCTTTACCAAGCAGGTTGTTCAGAGTTTTCCAAGTGTTCTTTAAATCATGGCGATTTGATTCAAGCTTTTCAGCAAAGTAGTTCTTTTTGGAGACACGTATAATGTGAGTAAGCCTATTTCTAAAAGATGTATACTTTTTCTTCACGGAGGGGTTTTTCAGTTTTAAATACCGCTTATACAAACGTTCCTTTCTACCAATGGATTTGAGAATGCCTTTCGTAATCCATGGTTTTTTGGATGATCTACGTCTATCCTTACCAGGTATTGTTTTCGAATGCTTTGAAATCATCTTTTTAAAATCTTGAATAAAGGTATCGTAAGCTTCGTTGACATTGGTTTTGGATGTTACCAAAGACCAATCATACAATGCTAAATCTTCACACAATGAGTTTAAGTCTATTCGGTGTTTAACTTGACTCGCATTGTTCCTATTCAAGTGGGTGTGGTAATTTGGTGGTAAAGAGTTCGTTACTTGAAAGATGGGAAAGTGATCAGACACATCTGAATACAAAATACCAGGCAGGATTGGCTTATTCAAAACATTTGTAAAGATATTGTCAATACAAGTAGATGAGTTAGTTGTTACACGGGTTGGTTTCGTGATAAGTGGGAGAAAAGAGGAGGAGTACATTGTATCGATAAATGCATTGGTATCCGAATGAAGGGCATAACTAAGTAAATCAAAGTTAAAGTCTCCAGCAATATAACATTGCTTATTCTCTTTGTTAACTTTACCAAGACATTCTTCAAGATGGTCATTAAACTCTGCACCACAAGTATCGGGAGATTTGTATACAGTTCCAACGATTAAATTCTTCCCTTCCTTTACGATTTCAATAAAAACAGTATCTATAGTTGAAGTACAAAAATCCAAATCCGTCCTTGGTTTGAAGGTGACACTGTCCCTGACGTACATACACACACCCCCGCCTACACGACCAATTCTATGTTTTTGAATAAGTTTGTAATTAGGCAAACTATAAAATGAATGTGGGTCTCCCTTAAACCAGGTTTCCGTAAATGCGTATATTGTGAAATCGTGGTGAAGTGTATGTATGTAATCTTGAACATGAGAAAACTTTGATATAAGACTACGAGCATTCAAGTGGAACAATGAAAATTGACCTTCTGATTTTCGATTATTAATTTTAACATTGAAGGTGTCATTGAAATAATAATTACAATCAGAAATATGGTCATCTAACCGGGAACTCTTCACTTCATTCAGGGAGAAAATATCAAATTGTAAATCATCGTGACTTCCATTATGAAATGAAGGGTGGTCTGTTTCAAAAAAGTTATGAATAGCGAACTTAAAGTCTAAATCATCAACTATGTGATTAAAAGGAATAGCATTACTTAAACAAGGTTGGCATATCCAGGGTAATGCATATGATTCTGCTTTTTAATAGCACATGTTACATGACATATACTTCCACATGAACAAGCATATATAGATTGATTCTTTTTTGTGCACTTATAACAAATAATACAGCGCATTTTAAACAGAATGCAGTATTAAAACGAACATACATGAAATCAATAATAATATTTAACGAGCAAAAGTAGAAAATTAAGATAAAGCTTTATGCATCACAGTTCAAGATGTCCGAAATCATTCATGAAAGTTTAGTTCAGATAATCTAGCAAAATGACTTTCACGGGTTACCTTGATGCGTCCACCACCGGGTTTGTTGACGATGATTACACCGTCCTGTGTCCATACTCGATGTTCTGTATTTTTTGTTGCTTTTCTGATTTTCCACAACAGCTTCGATCTGATTTTCGTCAGGTTTTCATTGATGTACACGCGGATAATCGCTGGAGAATCCTTCAGACGTTTCCGTGCGCTGTAAATTCTCTCGCGGGCACCGTAGTTGCTAAACTTTACAATGATGTTTCTTGCCTTTGTTGTCGCTCTCGAAGTCGATGGTCGACGATCGTTCTCCGGTGGTTCGCCATTCGGTCTAGCAGGACCAAGCCTGTGAATCCGGTCGACATCAGCAACGTTGACCTCGACGCCAAGATTTTGACGACATAGACTTCTGATCACTTCTGTTGTATTTTCTCCTCGTTTCTCCTCTACACCTGAAAAGATTAAGCAGTTCCTGCGGGAATATTGCTCTAGGTCGTCCATGGATCCTCTCACGTCTTGCAAGTCGCCATGAATCGCTGTCATTTTCTCGGCTTTTAGTTGTTCCATTTCCTTTTCAAGCGCTACGATTCTCGCGTCTCGGGATTCGATGTCGAAGTCGAGCGTTTGCTTGACTTCATTGCAAAGAGATTCGTGTATTTCCAGAATCAACTGCTCCCTGATGGCTGTGACAAATTTATCGACGAACAACTTGTCTGTAAGCAGGGTTTCAAAGGCTGATTTAATTGTCTCGGTCAGATCTTGGCTGTTTTCTTCACATTCATCACTTAATATTTCTGCAGCTTTCTCGGCGTCTTGCTTAGTTTTTCTTCTCGGGCGTCTATCAGCCTGGCTTTCTGATCTAGTACGATTAGATTTGCTTTCGCCCGTCATTCTGTTGAGTTAGCTGCTATTGTGTAGAATTGCAATGGTTGGCGGAGCACTAACTAAAACGGCGTCTACTCTCTAACGATCATGACACCATATCAATGTAGAATATATATGAAGACATTAATATTAAGTGTAACCTGTTTAGGACCCTCGTTACTCCACCCTTACATCACCAAGCAGCCAATGATATTATGGAAGTTTCTCTTCATCTTCTTCCATTTCTTCTTCTTCTCCTCCCCCTCCCCCTCCTCTTCCCCTTTCTATCATGAACTGTACATCACTTCAAACAGAGGTGATACCAAACAAAACTGTGCTGCAGAATTATACGTATTTCATCTCATCTGATCAAGATATACTTTCATTAAAAAGGGTGTTATTTGTATTTGCGTGATTATTTGTGTTATATTAATGATTGTATTATTTCTTCTTAATGGGCTCACTTGTTCCACAGGTAGGTTGCCAATGTGACAAGAAGACTGAAGATAGAAATACTGCATCCAATGTAAGTCAGGATGTTGTATGCCTCGATTAATGAATCCTCCTGTCTATGGATATCCTGTAACATGAAAGAAAATTGAGCCCAAACTGATACATCTACTTCGAATGCTCAAATAAAACTGATTATTTTACCATTAGCTCTCATGAAGTCTATGTGTCGTCAATTGAAAACAGAGATATGTTGGGTTTATTATAATAGAAATACACTATCACTTTACTACCTTTCACTCGAAACAAGACACCTTCAAACTTAATTTGATCTCAAGAGTGAAAATATTATTAATACCCAATTGAAGACCAGCTGAATACTCCATCGTTCTTCGGAAGTAAAGGGGGAATTGTAAAAGGGGAAGAGGTCGAATAATAACCGCTTGTCCACACCTGGTATTATTGTTTCACCTGTCTGAAAAGAAACAAGCTAGTAGCTGTTTCCATTCGCACAACCGCAGGTGTGATATATATTGTCTCCCGCTTTATAGTACATAGACCATGCATACAATTAAATCTGTAGGACCAAGGAGTTAGTAGGACCAACTATACCCCTCGGTAATCCAAAGGATTATCACACTAAAGGATTATCACACTAACCTACTGCGTTTAGTTAGTCGGGTTATAGTTGTCTGCGGAGTGGTTAAATGGTGCCCAATAAACAAAATCAGTGAAATTCACGTCAATATCAAGGTATCGACATGAGGAGAGTTACGTTCTTCAAACACCTGACATTTACGTAAATGTGTTTATACGTTTATTGCACTAGGTAACTTAAGACACACAATGCCACCATTATAATAACGTGATTATCCCTACCTTGGAGACCTTGGTTTGTTAACCTAATACTCCCGTGTTTGTTTGGTTATGAAATTACATCTTTGTAAACAAAATTATCGCGTCACAGAAACACGTGAAGCGTTAGTGATAGTTTTAGTCAAAATATCTGCGTGAAATTCACGTGAATATTACGAGGCTGACTTGAGATGAATCATGTTCTTCATTCACCTTAAATTTACGTCGAAGAGGAAATATGTTACTGTAACCCGCGTTCAACCCAATACATTACGCAAATGTTACACAATAAATGAACCAAATAATGACGTTCTCATCCCGTTTCTGAACATCGTGTCTTGGATCTTTCATCATTACGTCCAGGCGCGCCGGAAGCAGTTTGGGATTAGAGGGGTGGATGGGGGGGGGGGGGGGTGCAAACATCCCAGAAGATAAAGCTAGTTGCAACTGGTCCAGTTGATGAACCAGTTAATGCCAACTGGTAACCCCGGAACTTGAAATGGGCTAAATTATCCAGTTCATCCAGACCAGTTAGAATTCAACTGGTCTAGCTGAGCCATTAGAACCATTTGGTAAAACTTCCAACCAGTTGAACAGCAACAACACTTCAATACTGGTACGTCTGTATTTCCAATGTAAAGGCATTGGTAATAAGTAGACTTACACTGTCGCTCATAAAGGTGGATTTTTTTTTTAAATTCCAATTTATGGAATTATTTTAAAAATAATTTACAAATAATAGATCAAGATAACATTAAAAAATCTTCTGTGTGCCCATGCCTTGAGCCATAATGCATGGCTGTCCAGAGGATTTTGTTTATGTTGGGGACCGGGGTAAAATGCAATAAATTATTGAAAATTTATTGCATTTTCTGTTTTTTTTTTATTTATGGAAACTGCCCCCTACCCTAGCCCCCGCTGCATACAGTCATGGTTCAGTGACAAAACAATGGCCTCGTAACTGTGAGGCCCCAGGATCAAAACCGTGTCGATGTGCTATATTAGTGCCCTTTTGTGGGGCATTTATCCTCATTATTGTCATTTATGACTTGAGTGCGTAGGTCCCCTAGTTTATATTCATAGTAGCATACACATGCTTTAGCAGTTCCGCAAAACACACATTGGCAAGTTATTATTCAATAAAATCTGAGAATGTATACTATTATCTATATCTATTATTTTTAAATAATTTTTAAAATAATTCCATGAATTGGGGTAAAACTAAAATATTCCACCTTTATGAGCGACAGTGTACATAATTTAATTAATAGAATTTTTGTCATATACTTGTATTTTATTGAAATTATTTTAGTTCATAGTTAATGTTTCCCTTATTCATGTTTAACTAAATGTAATTTATACGAAGTAGCGAAATGTCCTAATAACTGGTAATTTATATTTGTAGTATTTTCGAAATGAATTGCATATAACTAAATCATCAGTAATTAAGAAATATGCCAACAGTCAGTCATCAACTGGTGCAACTGGAAATATGCACACTCCTGTTATTAACTGGTGCAATGAAAATATGCCAACAGTCAGTTATCAACTGGTGAACATAGAAATATGCCAACAGTCACGGGATTATCACCACGGAACTTAAATGGTAACTGTGAAACCATCAAGACACCCAAGAATAACTCATTTTCACACCTGGAAAACACGGAATACCCAGCTTATATTAATAATCCGTTTGAGTCACGAGATCATCACCGTGGAACTGCTGGCAACTTTGACTACCATTTAAATAGATGTTTTAAGACACCTAATAATTACTAATTTTTCACACCTAAATATCACAGATTCACAGCTTAGATTAGTAATCAGTTTTAACTACGTGATCATCACGAAGAAAGTTATGGTAACTTTGAAACCATTTAAAAAGGTGTTTTAAGACACCTAATAATTACTAATTTTCCACACCTAATAGTCACGTATGCCCAGCTTAGATTAATAATCCGATTGAGTCACGAGATCATCACCGCTGAACTGCTGGCAACTTTGACTACCATTTAAATAGGTGTTTTAAGACGCCTAATAATTACTAATTTTTCACATCTAAATATCACGGATTCTCAGCTTAGATTAGTAATCAGTTTTAACTACGTGATCATCACTAAGAGAGTTATGGTAACTTTGAAACCATTAAAAAAGGTGTTTTAAGACACCTAATAATTACTAATTTTTCACACCTAAAAGTCACATATGCCCAGCTTAGATTAATAATCTGTTTGAGTCACGAAATCATCACCGCGGAACTTATGACAACTTTGACTACCATTTAAATAGGTGTTTTAAGACACCTAATAATTACTAATTTTTACACCTAAATATCACGTATTCACAGCTTAGATTAGTAATCAGCTAGGGCCACGTGATCATAACCAAGAAATTTATGGTAACTTTGAAACCATTTAAAGAGGTGTGTAAGACACCTCAGAATTACTAATTTAATATAACCAGAGATTCACGGACAGAACAATAAGACGATTAGCCGGTGTAAGTAACGTGATTATTACCATCAACCTTGGATAACCTGTGAAACCAGTCGATAAAGGTGCTTACAAGACCAAATAATTACGTATTTATCACCACCATCGGTTAACGGACACAAAATTCGTTGCTTGGTCAAGTGGTTATTTGGTCATAAACACTAGATTTACAGAGGTAAGTGGAATCACGTTACTCCAGTCGCGTGATAAATTGGTGTTTTTTAGGTTAGATGAAAATGTGAACAGGAGTACCTTTTTTGTTTAAATGAAGGCACGTGTCGATAACGTTTAAATCTAGTTCAAAAGGCACTATACTTTAAAATCACTTAAAATACACTCCCAAAAGAGGTTACTTTTTAGAGTTCTGTTTATTGGGTGTTAATGAATATGATAATTGCCTAATTGCTTTTCACTGACCATTAAAACAGCGAAGTTGGTAAGATGATTACATGCACAGCGCACGATCTCCTCATCAGAGCGATCATCGGATGATGTGATTCCAGAAACAAGAACACACCCATCTTGGGACCAATCTTCCTGCTCCTCATCCCAGAATGAACACATGGGATTCACGTATCCAGACTAAACAACAACAACAACAACAAAATAGCAAGAAATGCATAGACCCATAATACAATTTGTTAAATAAGGCATAAAGGAATAATGAATGATAATTTTGATTGGTTTACTTTAAAGCCCATTTTTCATCAGGGGAATCAAACACAGGAGTGAAAAATGAAAGAAAATAGATTTAAATACATATAATTTTTACATTTCCCCCTATATATGTATGTCTACAAATTTGATTTTCTATAAATACTGCTAAAGGCAGATTCCAAAATAATACATATACTATGTTAAAAAACGTTATTATGACATTTATTGTTATAAGTCTTACCATTATTGTAGTGAAGGTAAAGTTGATGAATTCGGTCAAGTCTGCTACTTTCTCTTGACCAATACTGAGAGAAATCACGGGCGAGTTAGCCGATCGATTGAAGCCTTCATTATCTGCACTGATTGTGCGCAATAACTTAGAAATGAACAGGGCTGGAGTTGAAAATACATTGAAGTTGACCCGGATGTATTCACCACTGTTATTCGACGCCGATCCTGAGAGTGGGACCGTGGACGAAATGACGGATGAAACTGAAGGTGGAATGTTGACCTGAGCGATGATGCCTGGTCTTGTAGCAATGACGTCATCGCGGTCATCTTGAGTCGGAGCATTGATGGTAATATTGGCCTTGGTCAGGTCTGAAAAACTGGATCCAGCTAGCGAAAGCACAAGACCACGCATTACGTCGTCAGCTGGTACACTCTGGACCTGTTGTGTGAATTAGGACTTCAATTATTATTACTAATATTATTATTGTTGTTATTATCATAATCATCATCATTATTTCTTATATTACTATCATTAAAATTATCATTATTATTGTATTTTTTTGGTTGTATTTACAAAATTATCAATGTTCTAATTTACCATTGTTGTTATTATTATTATCATCATTATCATCTGAAAATAGGAAACTGGGAGAGGACACATTTGTCCATGCAGAGCCTTCGCTTTGAAATATTCTCCCTTGACAAATTCGTAAAAGCAGATCAGTTGAGGTGTTCAAAAATAATATAAAATCGTTTCTATTTGGATTAGAATATAATTAATTATTCCCTTTATTTAATTTTCTGTACTTTGTATGAAATTAAATGCTTCTATGTGACTTCTCCTTCGTAATAGTGTACCTTGAGTATTTGATTTCAAGTGGCTTTGGCGTATTACAAATCGAATATTATTATCATCAATAATCTATTTTATTATTAATTTGATTATTATTTTTTTTTTAAATTACATTAGATAAATTTGTGTCATTATTGTCATCATTATCATGATTTTTATCATTGATATTTTTATTATCATTATCATTCCCGTTGATGATGATTGAAAATGAAGCGATTAGCACCATGCACATTAAGCTCAAGGAAGGCATCCCACAAATTCAAAATATGAAGAATGCTACACAGATAAATGCACAAATAATGATATTGTTTGGCAGATATTTTTGAAACTACACAACTACATACACAAACATGGTGAAAGTGAAATTATATATTTTAGTATACTGGTGGATATCTAATAATTTTGTCGTAGCCTATGATATAAATGTAAAATCACCTGTACAGCTACATTTGGCTGCTGAATGTTAAGCATCCTACCATCGGCAACCTCAACACGACTGATTTGCTCCTCAAAAGCCTGGATAAATTTACTTATTGCCCCACTTTCTTCTTCTGCGGCTTCAAGTTCCTCTGTTTCTACCTGAGCTATATTGCTCACAATACTCGTTATAGACTTTGTTACCTGTCAATTCAAACACAAAGGATGACGATGATTCAAACTATAGTAGGAGAAAGTTGCCGAAACTCGTAAATGAAACTGAATAACGATAGGGAATTAAATAACATGACAGCCTTAGCACAGCTGTTCTTTTAAAGCTGTTACACAACTTCTGGATGAAGGAACCGCCAAGGGGTCAACAAGATATGACAGGACAGTAAGAGACTTAAATCTGTCATAGAACAAATAAGATATTATACAAAATTAAAAGAAAAAGAGCCTGTACGGGGTAAAGCTTTAGTAAATTCTTCATTCACCGTAGTTTAGCTTTAAGGCGTCCAATATTGTTAAAACCGGCTATAGGATTTACCTCGTTCACATCTTTAACAATGTTATACATGTATCGGAGGGAAGGCTCCAATTTTTGTACCATTCGATAGTTATCAGAACCTAATGAAATTCATCAACCATCGAAAATTCATTTTCAATAGGATTGGTCTGACATCGTTCAAAATACCTCTCCACTAGTAAGATTTTGCTGCACAATGTTTGACGTTATCTCTGCCACAAACGTGATGTCAGCTGATGTGATATCTTCGATGTTGGAGGTAACAGATGATACTTGCTGGCTCACCTCACCTGCATTTTCTTCACCTACGATTACCTAAGATTTGAGTATAAAACTTCTACTATTTAATACTATTTTATGGTTTTAAATGCCGTATTAAGAGCTAACAAATGAAGATAAGTAGGCATGTTGCAAGTGCTTCAATTTTAGTATTGTCAATGAATATGAATAGGCATTGGGCGTTATTGGGCGTTATTGTTCCAATTATCGATCGAATTTTAGACCGCTTTACGGTCCTCCCGTAAAGTATAAAAGACCCTTGCTTACAATAGTTTTCATCACCTGACGAAGTATTGCAGTAGCATACGAAACGTCGTGATCTTTTAGATTCCTTATTGACCACATTGCGAGACAAACGAATATCACTAGCGATATTATTTTCGATACTATATCCGCAATGAGTAATATATTTAGCATTAATATGAATATCGTCCAATGCATTTGTGAATAAAATAAAATTAAAATAATCAGTACAATTGATTGACCATGGGCTATTTATTACCTGTTTGGCATAATTTCACAGTTTTCAAATGTAAAGTAAGGATACACTTTGAAAGAAAAAGGTGATTGAGAAAGAAACATTAATGTTTATTGTGTAAAATTGTACTTGGTAAAAAATAACGTACCGAATCGGGTGAAATATACGCAATGATAGGTCATCGTATACTTATATTTTATTTGTATAAACATATTTTTCCCATTTTGTTTAGGTTTTAATGATCAGAGGTATCTACAATATACTAAAAGCAATGGCATTACATTTTGAAGGTTATTAAGAAAGCCTCTTTTCAATGATCGAATTTTGAAAAGAAAATTCCAAAAACCTGTGCAATTTCTGTGAGAATATCTGTGATATTTCTAAACGGTCCGCAATTATCCACAGGTTGCCACTGGCTCATGGTAATACCATCGCCGATACACAGAGCCCGTCCAATCGGTTCATTGACTGTTCGGTATAAAAACAAAATACACATATATTTGTATATATCAAAAGAACACTGGCCAACAGTTATTACCAGATACGAAAAGGAAGGTGACATACATGAAGTAAAGATGAACTGTCTATGATTGAAATTTCCTCAAGTAATTCATGATTCTGGAACTATTCAATACAGTCATCAACACGCGCGGATCTAGAATATTATTTTGGTCCGAGGGCTGGGGGCTTGGGGTTCCTGCATTCGTTTTCTACGTGACCCTCACTTTAATAATTTGTATTCATGAACACAGTTTGGGAGCTTGAATATCTATGAGGAGGGGCTTTTAGACCCTAAGCCCCTATCTTGATTCGCTAGTGTTCAATAATGGAGTAAAAACAAACTGCATCGAAATAATATCGCTAGTGATATTCGTTTGTCTCGCAATGTATGGTCACCAAGGGATCTAAAAGATCACGACGTTTCGTGCGCCGCTGCAACACTTCGTCAGGTGATAAAATCTAATGTAAGCAAGCGTGTTTTATACTCTACGGGCGGTCAAATAATTAAATCGATAACTACATCGGTTGAACATCCTGATATTAAGACTATTTTGGAAATGATATTTCGAGTAGATGAGTCATTCTCGATCGCGCCATGCCATTCATTAACACGTTCGAAATAAAAAAATCGAAGTATTTTCTTGTGGCGGATCACTGCGCCATATCTGAACAACTATCATATTGATCGTGATATTCAACCTAATCCCCCGTACACTTCCCCAAATCAAATATGAATGAAAGACTCTCAAAACCAACCTTGAGTAGTGTTGAATGGACACGTTCCTGTTGAATTCGCCCATGTTCCATTGTCACCCACCGGAAATTCGACTTTTTCAAATCGAGAAGATATCCATGAGATATTCTGGCAAATAGCTACACAAAAAAGAGTGAACAAAAAGTATTTAAACAAATTCCCTAACAAATGTTAATTCCATGTTTGTTTATTTGATTCAGAGTGAATTGCTGCAAATCGTGCAGGTATTCCCCCCCCCCCCCCCCAAGTGGGCAATGCTAGGGAAGTTTAAACATGCAGCAAAATTCGTCAAAGCCCTCTATTTTTAAGAAGAGAAAGCGAGTAGGAGTGTATAACAACAACTCGCTAATGCGCCTTCTCGTCTGAAAGAAGTCGCCTTAGCTTTGTTTAGCAACTCGTCCTTTTGTATTCTTGGTCTTTAACACGGCACCTTCGTAAGTTTTATCCAATAGTCTTCAAGCATTTTTGTATTAAACATGTTTGGGACCCTGGCGACTTTAACAACTCGCTTTCTCGCCTTCTATGCGCTTACAAGGCACCTAGGCGAGTTAAACAAGTCGCTGTCTCTCTGCACGTTGAAGCTTCCGTAAAATGCAGAGAAATTTGATCACCGTAAACAAGAATGAAATTAAGAAGTACTTCATTAAATAAAGGGCGAAAAGGGCGCAGAAACAGACAAGACCCGCGCACAAAGGAACATACACACGCAGGCACACGCAAACACGCAAACACACGCACACCTGACACTCACTCACACACACAGATTTGTTCACATGTGTATAAATATATCTACATTTTTTTTTACATTTGCTACCACAGTCAAGCACTGTCAGAAATTGCAGTTATACTCAACTTGCTTATATATATATATATATTTGTGTGTGTGCGTGTGTGTGTGTGTAACTGTGTGAGTGTATTATGTAAATACGTAAGCTGTGAGTGCGTGTGTTTGTGTGTGTAGCCTAACGTACCAATGCCACACCTCCCGTTCCGTGGCGTATCCGGAACTACAGAACTACTTTCAGAACTACATGTATATCATTGAATGGAATTATTACCGTTATCTTGAACTGAAATGGTGTTAGAATCGAGAAAACCTTTCGATTCATTGGCTAGACTATCAAGAGATAGACCAATAAGATCTTGTGTCTCCGTTGCCGTCATATTAGTCCGCTCGATGTAGAAATTCATGTCAGCTTTGACGCTTCCTGGTCTTAGGGCTCTGCATACTACTGATAGACTCTGCAACCCAGTATTGGTTCGGAGGCCTTGCTCCACCTTTACACAGATACAAAATAACAAACAGAAAAGATAAAACCTTTAATAGATATTTCCCCTTCCATTAAAGACTGATACTCTTTTGTAACATCTTAAAGTGTACGTCATAACCGAAAACCATCGGCAAGCCATATTGTGTCCATACTATTTTCATAAGAGTATACTTGTCATAGAATTGCCATTTTGAAAAAACTTGAAGAAGTGAATGATTAAAGTATTTGTACCGTAAGTATGAAGCGGTGCTGTTAAAGAACTGAGATGACCGTTCAAATGTTTGAACGGCTTTTGCCGGAATATAAGTAAGTATATTATGAAGTTTTTACAATCATACAAAACGAAAGTTGAGTTCTAGTAAGGATAAAAAGTAAATTGTGAGCTTAATCGTTCTGTTGTCTCTGTTTGAACACATTGGAAGAATGTCATAGAAAAAAGTGGCCCCTGAGAATAATAGTGATCTCTGACCAAATTATATACATGAAAGTAATAAAGAGCATCACTGACTAAAACCTGTTCGCACATATATTAAAATGACTAGTCGTACATGAATCTTGTGGTTTCAAACTTGCAGGCTTATCAAAAATTATCTGAAGCAAGTATGGTCATAATTGATTAAACAGTTGCAAGTTATTTGCCACAAGAGAGCTCACAAAATTCGCTTTGACCTTAGAATGTTACCCTCGACAGCACCATAATGTGAAGGTCTCTCAAATGCATATCTTACTCAAGTTTGTTTACAACAGCATTAATGGTTGCTGATTTATTTGTCACAAGAGAAGCCAAGTTTGCAGGTAAACGGGAGAAGAAGGCCTTACGGATCCTTTAGTCTTGTCTCCACCATAAGAAAAACTGAAAATGTTTATGCTCTATGTACGTGCAATCAACCTTTACCAAATCTTGGCTCAGTAGCTTGTTGCACAACGTACTCGCACCTTATAATTCAATTGTATATTTTAGACCCAAAGCAATATATTAGGCCTTGCCTTGAAGAATGTCACAAGAACGGGATAGGCCTTTCTGATATGCACCAATTATTTGTAGGGTATACTCACATATGTGCTGATGTTGAGCGCCGTATCTCTATAGAGTGTAGACGTTTGGTCATAAAGCTCATCGCTGAATGGAATGGCAAATCTAGCATTCAAAACCATTATGTTGGTCAGATCTGAAAATAACATAAATACACATCGAGAATCAGTGGCACAGATTCAGGGGAGGGCACAGGGGAACCCCCCCCCCCCCGGCCCGAAGAAAAGGGGGACATTCTCCTCATGATATTTCTATAGTGAAACTGGTTGTCTGGCAGTCATTATAAATACAATTTTCTTCAAGAGGGCTGATAGCAAACAAATACAAGTAACTTAAAGATAAAGGTGAGTTCTGGTTTTAAAAAAAAAAATGAATTCTCACAGAATCAAACGAAACTTGTAATTTGCCAAACAATTTTGGTAGAAAATGTATACTGGCTGAGTAATGAGCATAGCAAGATTAGGAAATCAAGGTTAATAGCCCCGACACCATTTGTGTATTCCCATATACATCTTTCTGTGTACAGTGCTTGTTACTTTATCAAGACTGGGCCAAATTTATCATGATTTTGATTACTCCAGAACTTTGCAGTACACACCAATACTTACATGCTACATGATCAACTTTTTCTGATCCATTCCACACCTTTTCTTTCACAATGCAATCGGATGACCAGAACTCACCTTTATCTTTAAACATAGCTTACAGAAAATGTCTTTATATACGAATTTCATATCAAATTAGTACTTGTATGAAAACATTTCTCTCATATACGTTACACATAATGTACCCAGTATGGACATCTCCCTGGTATAATCACGTTCGTTTCGCTTGTATGTCTCAATTGCGATCGAAATATTTTGTTTTATTTCTTATTTTCACGCGTAGCATTAAAACAAAAAGGAATGCCTTTTCTGTACACTGAGTCCCAGAAAAAAAGAAAGCGAGAATTATCGATGTTTTATGCTACTCTCCACCCAGGTGTTAAATGGGTACCCGGTAGGATGCGACCGTCATTGTTGGTCTAGACAAATGCTTATAAAGTTAATCTGTTATAAAGTCAATATAAATAAATGTTGAATGAATAATTTACTCATCATTTGCTAAGTTGCCTAACAAAGACAAAGTTTTAATACTGTTTAATATTGAGGATGTATAAGTTTTTAATAACGTATGCCTGTTAGCTCCATGCTCCCTTCATGAAACTTCCCGAAATCACAAAGGTATTCCATGACTGTGTTTCGGGGGCAGAGATGAAATTTGGCTATAGTGCACATGTTACCTTGATTGAAGGCTAGACACAACCCTAGATTTTGTTATTTTTCTGTGATTTGCTTCAAGCAAAGTTTTTACCTTTGATATATACAGATGCTCGCATCGTGTCTAAAGTTTCTTCGTTTCTCCCCGAGCCTCGGCAGAAGTAATACCCGATGTCACTGGGCGTGACAGGATAGATTATCAAAGGATTCTGATTTTCACTGTTATGCAAAAGGACATCGTCTTTGTACCAGTGGTATCGCTTGGCATTGTTGAAACTACATGTCAGCTCCACATAGGCATTAGTGTTGACTATCTGGCTTGACGGATGGACAGAAACCTCCAAAGGAACTGTATTCAAGGTAGGAATTAGAACATATGACGGCGAATGAAGTAATCTTGTTTTCAATATTGATGATGATAAAGATAATGATGATGTTGACAAAAAATAATAAAAGTAATAATGATGATAATTATAAGATGGAGAAGGCGAAGAAGAGGAATAAAAAAGACAATACAAATAGTTATAACAAAAATACCACTACTAATGATAATAATACACATTGAAATAAAACTAATACCATAATACCATTTCATTACATTTATATATACGTACACACCAAGGCACTTGCTCATGGCACTGACAACATACTATTATGATTCCTATACTGGCTAGCCTAGCTGCCCTAAGGCCCTGCAAGCATTCAAAGAATACATTCCTAGCATGTTTCAATTTCCTACACCTGGGTGGATAGTGACAAATGTCTTGTCAAAAGGCAATGGTGCTGTCCTGAATCACAAACCATGTGATCCCAAGGAGGTAGTGTAAGCTCCTTGGTGATTCTCAGTTCAGTGACGAATGCACAAGACCATCTTTAACATGTTAAGGAGGACTGGACTTCTTAGATTTAATTCAAAGATTAAGCAAGTAATGGTGTCCAGGCATGATTGATTTTGTTTATAAAATCCTTTAGGGTTAGGGTAAGGCTTACCATCAGGGTTAGGGTTAGGATTAAAGTTAGGGTATACTGGGACAACTCGGCCCCATATTTGCAGCGGTGCCGAGTTGTCCCCGAGCCAGGCCGGATCCTATATGATATTCATACACGTATACAATAGAACGACGTTAATAGCGACAACGTATGAATTAAGCCCCCCCCCCCCCCGCCCCAGAGAAGGAAAATGTTTTAACATTTTCTGTACATGTGATTTACTTGTTCAGAAATATAAAGGGGGTTGACTCATTTCTGAGGGTAAAACATTGTGTCAAAACACTTTCATTGTGTCAAAACACTTTCCAAATGTTGGTTCCTATTCACCCGTTTTTCGAAACGATGTAAATCATGGATCTGCAAGACATACCCTTAAGATGTATACAAGTAAATCCAAACATATGACTTACGAGTTGGTTCATCACAATGGATCCCCTCGTAATGATCTTGGCATTCACACTCGTACTGCCCTTGTCCAATGGGACGACATACACCATTGAGGCACGGGTTTCGTTGGGTGCAAGGATCAGCGTTACCTGTCAAAAGTTAGTTTTAGTAAAATTGTAGTAGCATATAACTTACGAATGAATTTTGCAGTTTTTATCCTTAGTTTCCTTGGCACCGGCGTCTACACATAGTGTTATGATGTGTATACTTTTATGATATGAAGGGGTATTCTCAAAGAAGAAAAACCTGTAAAGATTCAACCACTGACAGCTCTTAACGAAAGTCACGGGCGACGGAAAAACCCCGAGATAACTATATTTTCCCATGGTTCATTATTTGTAAAGGCTCATAATTCCGAAATGAAAATTACCAATACCTGAAGGTTCATGATTCTGAAAATTAAATAGGGTTTATTCAACTCAGAAGATTCGTAATTCCGAAAATGAAATGGGGTTCAATATTCAAAAGGTTCGCAATACCATACACGAGATCGGGTTCTATTTTATTTTTGAAATTACGAACCTTCGGAAAAATGGACTCTGTTTAATTTTTTTGCAATTACAAATCCTATAATAATTTCATAATGATAAACTTGTTTCTATTTCCAGAGTCTCAACAATTGGGAAAATGCCATGTTACCAAAATAACAGCGCATTTCGCTGGAGTTTATATATGTGAACGTGAATAATATATGTATATTTACATACATACGTACATAATTTGTACATGTCAGTATATGTGTCTTTGTATTGTGAAAATGGCTTCCTAAATTCCCATTCGATTTAGCTGTAACGTCTACTTATTTCACAGTTCGGGCCGATGAATGGATCCATGCAAATACTGGTAATCGATTTCGGTTTGCTGACGAGTACCTCCATTTAGACAGGGTATTGCGAGACAGGCGTTTTCTGAACACAGAAAAGGGAGCAATGAAATGAGTGGAAGACGGAAAAAAATCATCATGGGAATAATTCCCGATATCCACGTGGTTGGTCATTTTATTTGAATTTATTGATGAAATTGCGCTTCAATAAAATGTTATATGCATTAACTTAGAACTATACACCTATATTGAATATTTGTGCGCTTAATTTACGGGGT
The DNA here is from genome assembly GCA_035222895.1 of Strongylocentrotus droebachiensis. Lineage (NCBI taxonomy): Eukaryota > Metazoa > Echinodermata > Echinoidea > Camarodonta > Strongylocentrotidae > Strongylocentrotus > Strongylocentrotus droebachiensis. Next base: position 90,486 of record JAVYIG010006088.1, read on the forward strand.
TACCAGTTGCTGTTTGGCATTTGAAATGACAAATATTAGGTGTGACAAATTTTTAAGGCTGCTTACAGAGATTATTACCACATGACATTCAGAGAACCAAAATCCTTAAAAGTACAATGGTGTTTCTAGCTTCATAACCTAAGCAAAACTTGACCTAACCTGGTGTTGTTCCTGGTGTTGTACCTGGCGTCGTTCCCGGAGTTGTTCCCAGGGTTGTAACTGGCGTTGTTACAAGTGTTGTTCCAGGAGTTGTTCCGGTTGTTGTTCCTGGCGTTGTTACCGATGTTGTTCCAGGAGTTGTTCCGGCTGTTTTTCCTGGCGTTGTTACCGGTGTTGTTCCAGGAGTTGTTCCGGTTGTTGTTCCTGGCGTTGTTACAAGTGTTGTTCCAGGAGTTGTTCCGGTTGTTGTTCCTGGCGTTGTTACAAGTGTTGTTCCAGGAGTTGTTCCGGCTGTTGTTCCAGGCGTTGTTCCAGGTGTTGTTCCAGGAGTTGTTCCGGTTGTTGTTCCTGGCGTTGTTACCGGTGTTGTTCCTGGCGTTGTTACCGGTGTTGTTCCAGGAGTTGTTCCGGTTGTTGTTCCAGGTGTTGTTCCTGGGGTTGTTTCCGGTGTTTTTCCTGAGGGGGGAAATAAATGTTATAAACATTAATATCGTATTAAACACCTATATTCAGGATTTCTGCGTTTGATTTACGTGGTTATCAGTTGCCGTGTGGAATCTGAAATTCCATATATCAGTTGTAACAAATACGCAAAGCTAATTACAGAGGCAACAATCACATGACATTCAGAGAACCCAAATCCTTAAAAGTACAATAGTGTGTCTAGCTTTATACCTCAAACAAAACTTAACCTAACCTGGTGTTGTGCCTGGTGTAGTACCTGGTGTGGTTCCCGGAGTTGTTCCAGCTGTTGTTCCAGGTGTTGTAGCTGGCGTTGTTACAGGTGTTGTTCCAGGTGTTGTTCCAGGTGTCGTTCCAGGGGTTGTTCCGGGTGTTGTTCCAGGCGTTGTTCCAGGTGTTGTTGCTGGCGTTGTCCCAGGTGTTGTTCCAGGTGTTGTTCTAGGGGTTGTTCCGGGTGTTGTTCCAGGCGTTGTTCCAGGTGTTGTTACAGGGGTTGTTCCAGGTGTTGTTCCAGGTGTTGTTCCAGGGGTTGTTCCAGGTGTTGTTTCAGATGTTGTTCCAGGTGTTGTTCCAGGTGTTGTTCCAGGAGTTGTTCTGGGTGTTGTTCCAGGTGTTGTTCCAGGGGTTGTTCCGGGTGTTGTTCCAGGCGTTGTTCCAGGTGTTGTTGCTGGAGTTGTTCCAGGTGTTGTTCCAGGTGTTGTTCCAGGTGTTGTTCCAGGGGTTGTTCCAGGTGTTGTTCCAGGTGTTGTTCCAGGGGTTGTTCCAGGTGTTGTTCCAGATGTTGTTCCAGGTGTTGTTCCAGGGGTTGTTCCAGGGGTTGTTCCGGGTGTTGTTCCAAGTGTTGTTCCAGGGGTTGTTCTGGGTGTTGTTCCAGGTGTTGTTCCAGGGGTTGTTCCGGGTGTTGTTCCAGGCGTTGTTCCAGGTGTTGTTGCTGCAGTTGTAAAAGGTGTTGTTCCAGGTGTTGTTCCAGGTGTCGTTCCAGGGGTTGTTCCAGGTGTTGTTCCAGGGGTTGTGCCTGGTGTTCTTACTGGTGTTGTTTCCGGTGTTGTGCCTGAGGGGTAAAATAAATGTTATACACATTAATATAGAACTACACACCTATATTCAAGATCATTTCTGCGCTCGATTTACGTGGTTATCCATTGCTGTTTGGCATTGGAAATGACATATATCAGGTGTGACAAATTTTCAAGGCTGCTTACAGAGGCTGTAACCACGTGACATTCAGAGAACCCAAATCCTTAAGTATACTCAGCAATCTCACATACAGTACAAAATAACTATAAAGTGTCGTCTGCTTCGTTCAAGGCACATATTTATCGTTTGGACTGTGATGTAGACAGTTGTAGACAAAATTGTTTGGGAAATGACATCAATTTGTAATCTTGAACATTCAGTGTAAGTTTCGTTTGATTCTGTGAGAATTCATAAACAAACAAAAAAACCAGAACTCACCTTTATCTTTAACTGAGTACGGATTGGCTTGGACTGCCTCGAAATGGCAAATTTACCCGATCTGAACTTGATATGAATTGACTGTGGACGTGTTACAGACAACGTATTGAGGACTGTTTATAACGAACAAGGATCGTATTATAGACATTATTTATACTTTCTACCCCGACCACAACCCGTTTTACAATTTTCGAGGACGGTTTCAGAACGTAATGAGAACTAGTTTGGTGTGATGGGGCCTAGCTGCTTCTAATTGATGCTCGACCACAGCACGCTGTAACACGTTTCTAGTAGGATCAAAGTACGGCAATTCCGTTCATAGTACGACAATCAGTCCGTTTGTAGTACGTCCCCCTCGTTTTAAATACATTGTCACACCGTCTAATTGCAGGACGGGGAAAATTTTGAACTTGCTCAAAGTTCAAGAGCACTCTTTCGTATAGCCAGTCCGAGCCCATCAATGGAGTTCTTAAACATATCATAAACAGTTGCTATTACGTTTAACTCCATTCGCACACAGTTTGAGCCCGTTTGGCAACATTTTCAAGAACGTAGTGAGAACTAGTTCGGTGTGATGGGGGCTTAAGGTCTGTCCAACCGTCTACCCATATTAACATCTCGGCCAGGAAGAGTGTGCCGGTTGCTGCTTCGCATCGTCATTGGCAAAAAGCTATATCCGCCCCTGTTGCCTTGCAATGAGCGAGATTGATTGGAATACTGTATATAATGCACAAGATGTCAATTTGTCACTACTTGCCTTTGGATCAATGTTTTCCTTTGTGTGTAATAAATATGCCCCAGTTAGGGGAAATAGAGTGAGAAGAAATAAGTCAGATTAGATTGATGTACAAATATTGATTTTGATTCATGAACGAAATTATCTGAAAAAGTTGCCATCAAAAGTAGAAGAAAAGAAGACTGGACAATTTTTAAGAAGATTAAAAATTATTTAACAGCGAGAATAAAATCTGACAAAAGACTAAAGTTTCAAGAGAAAATTAAAAACTCGAATGGTACGTTAGGCCAGACTTGGAGAAATCTTAATCTTCTAATCCCTCAAAAGAAGAAGAGTAACAGAATTACATCGCTAATGACTAATTCAGTAGAAATCAATGATGCGCAATTAATGCCTGGATTACATTTGGCCTGCCATTAGTCTACGGAGCCCGTATCCCCTTTTCCGTGCGGCCTCTGTGCGGAGACAGGAGGCGGCCGTGAGATTTTCGTACGGATTCACGGGCTCCGCAGCCTTTACGATTTTGTTTCGCGAGAAGTTAAACAAATTTGAAAAAATCTTAAGCCCGCAGCCCGTATACATGTCGTAGGTGGCATTGCACAATACCCGCACGGGCATCGCCCGGAGGCCTCGCACTGATTGTGCAGCAAACGTACGATTTTTCGGTGGACACGGCTGTACGGTCACCGCGCCTTCTCCGCGCAACCTTTGCACGGAAGCTGCACGGGCTCCGTACGATTTCCGTGCGGAGGCTGCGGAGACTGCACGGCTACTGCATTCAAATTGCACTATTTCCGTACAATCTCCGAGCAGCCTCTGTACGGATTTTCCCCGGCCTGCCTGCCCCCGAGGGCCAATACAATAAATGGCACGATGCTCGTAGATAATGTAAACACAAACATCGTAGCCCGTAGCCTCCTACGATGTCTACGAAAAATCGTAGACTAATTTATCGTACGGCGCCCGGGGCAAATGTAATCCAGGCATTAATCGCCCATGAACTTAATGAATATTTCATCAATATATGACCAGATTTAGCCAATAAGATAATAGGAGATGTCAATGAAACTGACTCACAAGGTCACGTAACACCATCTGCGTTGAATTGTCATTTTGAACTTACTACTGTTACAACAAATAATGTTTCAAAACAAATAAGTAATTTATCTAATGATAAAGCCATGGGAAATGATTAAACTTGCAATACTTTTCATTAAAGAACTATTAAAGAATATAATAAATGTGTCTATAACTTCTGGGATTGTTCCGGATAACTGGAAAGTTGCTCGTGTAGTTGCATTGCATAAAGGTGGAACAAAAGAAGCTTGTAATTATCGACCATTTTCAATTCTTCCAATTTTGTCAAAGATTGTAGAAAGAATTGTTTCTAATCGACTTTACGAATTTTTAAACAGAAACGGTATAATTAGTATCAGTCAGGCTTCAGACCACTTCACTCAACGACCACATCACTATTGAATGTGACTGGCTAAAGAGCATTGAAGATGGAAAGGTCGTTATTGCTGTAATTTTAGATCGTGTGCCCATGCCTTGAGCCATAATGCATGGTCGTATAGAGGATTTCTAAATGTTTGGGACCTGGGGAAAATGCAATGAATTTTTGAAAAATTATTTTGTGGGGCATTAATCGTCATTACTGTCATTTATGACCTAAGGGCGTAGGTCCCCTAATTGATAAGCCTAGTATCATACACATGCTTTAGCAATCACGCAAACAAAAACTGGCAAATTATTATTCAATAAAGTCTAAGAATGTATACTATTATCTAGATCTATTAGGAATAAATCATTGTCAAAATAATTCCATAAATTGGAGTAAAAAAAATTATTCCAACTAAATGAGCGACAGTGTATGTTAAATATATTTTGCACTATATTTTATTATAATATATTATAATTATATCATATTTTAGCATCTTTTATCATACTTATGTCGTCGTTAAAATTCTTTGGAATTTCTTTATAATATGTGTTTTAAAACCAACTCATAACAATCTTTATATTTACGTATACATGCATACAAATTCCTATAATTTATCTCTACTCGGTGTGTCATTAGTAATTCTACCATTTTTTAATTCTTGATATATATGCTTTCTTATGTTTACTTTGTATTTTTATTGTACGAACTGGGCTTTTACCGTGAATAACTAAATGAATCAAATCAAATCAAATAATAAGTTAGACGATACGTGAGCGATACGGTACTCATAGGGTACGATAAAGAATGTTAGCATAACCATTCCTGTACTATTGAGCTTCCTACATTTGACGCTCCGAGACTGAGGATCATTTGTGCACATAAATCCTTAAAATGTTATTCTACTCTCAGCCTTCACTAATCCATAAATTAAGTAGTCATTTTTTTTTTGTCTCAGGTATTCACATTGATACTGAATAATCTCATAACTTACAAACAATATCATGATTGTCTCTTACTGGAATATCATCTACACATACATGCACATAAAGTTCATTCGATCTGATTAACAAACAATAACTTACTAAATGTATCAACTTGTTTTGGCTTTAAAATGTATATAACAATGAATATAACAAAGGGAACGTGACATGCTGATATAAAAAGAAACAAAGGAACCATATCCAACGTGAAGCTGTCCAATAGCAAGAACACAAATGAATACTTGGAATGGTTGGATCTGGGAGAAACAGATATGTAAGTGGTAAAAAGGAATGAATTGAGATGGATGGGTCATGATTTGAGGAAAGAGGACGATGAGCCTGAGAAAAGAGCGTGGAATCTGGAATGGCAGGGGCGGATCCAGCCAGCGGCAGGGGAGGGGACCAAAGAGGGGGCCCAATTCGTGAGAAAATATTTAGCGGCCGGATAACAAGCGGGGAGGGGGGGGGGGGAGCACTAATAATTTGTTATGCACCCCAAAATTTGAAAGTCCTACCCCCCCCCCCCCCCCCTTGAGCACCAGGAGAGGGGCCCGGGGGCCCCTGGATCCGCCACTGGTGGATGGCACAAGAGGCACAGGAAGAGGAAGAGTGAAGAAAGAAAGCAGTAAAGTTTGTTCCAATGGGGAGGGTGCTCGAGACAAGAAGAAAGGGAAAGAAGTTCATTATGACCCCGAAAGTAAATAACCCCTTGTAAAAGCACAATTATGACGATGATGGTGATGATGATGATGATGATTACGTAAGCAATTGAAAGAATGGTTTTGGTTGTTTACACACCGGAGGTTGTAGATTCTAGTCCTTTAATGTTGGAGTTGTCTGTTCTGAACACCCATCTTCCAGATACACCGATGTTCGATGTCGTTTCAATATCGACGACGGCAGCTGTTTGAGATCCAGGGACACTATAAAAGTTCACTCCGTCACCAGCGTTGAATCCAACCTAAGAGTCAAGCATGTGAACTTTGAAGCAATACTTCCTAACAAATGTAACTTGATACGGGTTCGATTCATGTTTTTGTTCGTCTAATTTCATGTCACATTGCCCTGTTCGGTGCAAAAGTCAGAGTTCGGTGACGAAAGTCAGAGTTGTTTGACATATATATAAGTTTATGAGAAACTAAATTGACAAACTTCTTACTTTAAGCTACTGCAAAGCATTTTTTCTTTGTTTGGTTTGAAATAGACCAAACGGATTCAGCATTTTTTTTTGTATTACCGATTGAGATCTACATTAGCTTTGATTTTCCTATACTGTTCTCGTTTTAAAGGCCGGTTTACATACTAGTTGCAAAGACCCACCGGAAGGCGACGGACTTGAAAATCACAAAATTTTAGCGGCAAAGCGATAAAAGGGGAAAACCAAGATTCGCTGACGGCGACCTTCAGCGACAACACGACGGCAAGGGACGAATGGATGGGCAGGAAACAGAGTCTAGCGAGCAAAATCGGACGTTGTCTGGCGGCGAGTGACGATGTCTCGACGCAGCACGGCAATAAGGAACGAGGTCAGACGGCTGGGAGCGGATTGGCTGACGGCAAGGAACGGCGGCTGACGGTGGGTTGCGGCGGTGAATTTTGCAGTCTGACCCTAGCTCCGTCCGCCATGATGATGAAACAGCTTTGACAAAGAACAGGAGATCATTTTCATTTTATATGAACTTCAAAATAGCATCGTGCCGGACAGTATATTCAAATCAAACTGACGTCACAAAAAGTGAAAAATCGTGGACCATCGTTGCAAAATCGTAACCCATCACAGACCACCGTTGCAATGCCGCAGGTACTCGCAAACGACCCGCCATCAACAGTCATCACCCGTCAACCTCCGGCCAAAATGTGCAATCCATCGTCGCACCAAGGTCGTTACAACTTCGTTACTTGCCGCAATGTGTCGTCAGGGTTTGAGATGTGACGTCACTTGCCGTTGTTTTTTGCCGTCAAGACAACGACTACCAACGAAATGTCGGCAACCTCAAAATGACTAGAGACGGAATCGCACGGCATGGAAACGTCAAGGAAGTGAGGGTTGCGGTCTCCAACGAAATCTGATTGGAACCACAACGATATTTTTTGCTGCCACAAGATTTTCAAAATGCTGAAAATTTGTCGACGGACGCGATTGATAATTTTGGCTGTCTGCGGTCGCTAGCGAATTCGTCAGCGACAATTGAAGGCAACACACGATTGACGGGAAATTAAAAATTGCAATTCGCAGCTTAATGTAGCTTGCCGGCCTTAAAGATGTCCCTTTTGCAGCCAACATCAAGTTATGTAGAACTTTGCAGGAATTATGAATATGTCATGTATGTCCAATCTGTGAAATGTAAAAGTTATCAGTGTCATAATATTCAAATTATGCAAGGAAACCCTTTTACTTGCTAGAATTCACTCTCAGACATTATATTGAGTGAATGACTGGCTTTTTTCTTCTTCGGTAATAACATACATAACATTAGATGTACAGGGTACATGAGCATTTGTCTACATCAATACCCACTTCTTGTAATGGCCAAAGTTAAACTGATTGAATCTTTGCGCTGCACAAAACGTACGACCATACAATGGTCTGAAAATCAGACTATTACTTACTGACTTGGTAGCACTTAAGTCGGTTCGAAAACTAATAATCGTTATTTTTTTTTAAATTAAAGATATTTTCAAGCCCCCCCCCCCCTGTTTTAAGGGAAGTTCTAAACTAGTATCATCTTTCAAATGCCGTTGGAATTTAACCTTTTCATTTTTTGGCCTGCAAATGGGACATAGTACCTTTAAGGTAACGATTATAACATGTAATTTTATTCCCTTTTATCGATATATGCAGCATAGCATTTGAACGGGTGTTATGTTTCAGCCTCTTGCCTTCCTAACTAAACTAAAACCAAAATCATGAAAAGGATCTTCCAAAATTATAACCCTAGTACCAGAGTCACAACCGACACCAAACTGATCAAAAATTACATTACACCAAATGTTGGAGAATTACTCGGTCTGGCCTCGACTTTGAGTCGGTTTGGCGGTGTTACTGATGCATTATGTCATATAAATGGGAGAGGCTACTGTAATACATGAGCTCGTTACCATATACACAACCGTGTCCCTTGTTTACAAGAAGAAGGAGGTATAAACCAAACGACAAAATGATTTACCTGAGCTGGGGTACCACTTCCTGCTGCTGCCCAGTTGATATCACGGTAATTAAAGATGGCGAAGGAGTATCGGCCATCTGTCACCATAAGAGCTTGAAAAGAATTCCTCTGAAGTAAAATATCAACATCATCAAAATATATATCTTGATATAAATACAAAATATATGATGAAACAAAACGGATAACACGGCAGGATGGTGAATGAAATGACTCAACGTTTAGCAATGTCAGTGATAGATAAAGACGTACCAAAGTGAAAAAAGCACAAACATAGATTGCTTAACAGACCAAAATGAATAATAAGTCAATTGCTGTTTTACACATTGTCAAATGTTTGATCAGCTTGATTTCCAGGAGGTTTACACTTGGGTTTAATATCTGCTGTAATCCTCTAATCGTGTATGCAAATTGGTCGACAGGACTTTCAAAAGGGCGAATGTCCTCTAGTTAATGCAAGATTCTATAAGAAATACCGATTGATTTTTATTCTCGTGAAATTTCGTCGGGTTATTTTTGTTATTACATCGCCATAACATAAAATATTACTCAAAATCCATTAAACAGTAGCGACGGATGATAAATATGAATAGGTTCATCGATGAACTATCGATTAAGTCACTGTACTTACCGCGGATTGATAAGAAGCACCATAGAAAGCAACACTGTCCCAGGTCGCGATGAACATCCATGACGACAAAAAAAATTTCATGTCAACAAATGATGCTCTTATAATATCATCAGCTGCAAGGAATATGCCGTCGTCTTGGGCAAATCGTAAGACTTCTCGATAGGATAGAGTCCCGCCATTATACGTGTCAACATCAGCCCAGAATGGGGTTATAATGGGTCGGCCATCAGCGACTGGAAACGAATCTGAGTTAAATTGACTAACTGCCGCCAAGAACGAGATGACACCGTTATTGTTGACCTGCATCAGCATTTATGTAATAGCGATTGGTAATAGACTTTAGTGACAAGGCAGGGATATCATAGAGAGAATGAGAGGGAAAGCACGGAAACGAAAACAAAGAAATGGGGAGACAGATAGGGAAGGCGGTAGTAAGTAATAATGTAGCCAATTCATGTGAAACATTGAAAAAGACGAACGGTAATATTAAAATAAAAAAGAAGACAGATTAATCAGTTCATACGGACATACACACACGCACATCCACGCAAACGTACATAGAGAGAGAGAGAGATAGATGAGGACGATAGAGAAAACGATATATATATTGATATGCAGCGAGAGAGAGAAAGCGAGAGAGAGAGGGGCGAAAGTAGGTGTTGTTGACGATGCCTAAAGTGACTCTCACACTCTGCCGTGTAGCCCTACCGTGTGCCACCGTGCGCGAAAATGTCTGCGGACGGTGGAGAACGGCGAGGGCACACGGTGGTTCGTTATCGAAGCGGGCAACACGTTAATAGGGCGTTGGCGCTTATTTACACCCGGTGGGACCCGGCGAAAGTTTTGGGCATGTTCAAAACTTTGGCCGGCTGGCACCGGCCGCAAGTAAGCGGCAAGAGGACGGTGTTGAACGGTATGAGGACGGTATGAATAAGTTATGAAAACGGTCACACTGTATGAACACGTTCACAACACGCTCATAACTCGTTACAGAACGGTGATGAACGGGCAAAAAAAATTCCACCGTCTGCAACGGGTTGTAAGCGGGTTGTGAACGTGTCATGAACGTCAGCAGTCCGGGGACTCGCTCACAGGACGCTCCGAGCGGTGAGGGGACGCTAAGTGACTGGTAGGTGGCTGCTACAAACCCGGTGCACACGTTCGAGACCCGGTATGGGCCCGGTATGGAAACGGCCAAAATTTTCAACAAAAGTCAATCTGGGCGGTGAAGACGGTAGAAGCACGTTCAACACCCGGTATGCGCCCGGTGAGAACGGTCAGAAGATGGCAACGAAACGGTGAAAAGATTAATTTTATGAATTTTTTTTTGCGGCCGGGGACAAGTTCGCTCAAAACCCAACGTTCTGGACTCTGTTTTTTTTTTAATAGCCCGGCAGGTGGACGGTAGGCCTACACGGCAGAGTGTGAGAGCTCCATTAGTCTTTTGACTGCCCTAGGCCGTTACAACCGCAGCAACTCTCTGATGTAAAATACGCTGGGATTTTTGAAATCTTGTCTTTCCTTTTAAAATTTAAAATAAGTTAAAGCACTATTAGATTTTATATCTTTACCATGTTCATGTACAAAAAAATGTGACATGAATATGAAATGTGTTCCTAAATGTGATGTCACGTTAAACGGGTTCGACAGATTTCTTTTAAACAAAATATTTTGGTTCAAGCAACGAGGGACTTACAAAAAGACTAGTTTGGTTGTGATCGAAGAACGGGAAGGCGACAGAGATTGGTAACTCGTTTGTGGAACCATCATCGTTGGCTGGTAGAAATTCGTCCCCTTCATTTAACCCAAATGGAAAGAACAGACCTGAACAATGGGGTAAATAAAGTGGAAAATCAATTATTATTATTATTATTATAAATATTATTATCATAATATTAATACAAATAATAATAACTAGACTTGAATTCGTCACTTTGACGAATTAGGTGATACGTATACTAATTTTTTAACATAATGAAGAAAGAATTTTCACGAATTCATCATATCTTATAAAATGCTACTCCCATCATGGTCTATCCAAAAGTAAAGTTTCAACTGTGTAGCCTCGGTCATTATCGCCCGAATTCACAAAGGAGGTTTGTCGACAAACCTAGGTTTATGTGCGTCATATGACGCGTTTTTACGCGTTTTTACACACCTAGGTTTGTAAAAACGCGTCAAAAGGCGTCATATGACGTCGATAAACCTCCTTTGTGAATTCGGGCCTATGGGTCTATGGAAGATAGATTGAGACAATATGACCATTTGGCATTGACTCTGTTAAATAACCAGTTACACCATTGACTCTTATTGACATAATGAAGAATGCATTTTCACAATTTTCATCTCATTTCATGAAATACTTCACCCGTCAAGCTCTACCAATATGTCAAGTTTTCAGCTTATAGTCCGGGAACCAGGGGGACAACCTAACTGGAAAGGAAACCATTTTTCATGTGCACGGATGTGGAGATCGCATAGCCCCATATAACAAATTGACCGTCTGGCATATCCTAAGTGGTGGGTGTGGCCAGGGGAAGGTCCCAAAGTGGTCAAAACATTGAGCTAGATCAGCTGGAAAGGAAAACCTAATGAAAACCATATTAGAAGATTCGCCATAGTCTCGAGGAACATGAATAGACAATGCCAGACGTTTAAAACGGTGGAAGGTGCCCGCCAGACGCCCCCAAAGAGGTCATAAAATTGAGCTAGATCAGCTGGAAAGGAAACCCCAGGAAACCAACATGGAATTGTTCGGCAGAGTCCACATATACACTAATGACCACTGCCAGACGAATTACGTGGTGGGGAGTGCCTGCCAGACGCCATAAAGAGGTCACAAAATGGAGCTAGATCAGCTGGAAAGGAAACACTATGAAACAAGTGGGAAATTGTTCGGCGGAGTCTACAGATACACAAATGACCACTGTCAGACGATTTAAATGGTAAGGAGTGCCTGCCAGATGCCTCTAAAGTGCCCCAATCCCCCAATCCCCAATCCCCCATCGTTGTGACAAATGCTTAAAGCTGCTCACAGAGGCAACAATCACATGACATTCAGAGAACCCAAATCCTTAACCCTAATAAGGCCGGGGGGGGGGGGGGCCATTATGGCCCCCCCCTCCACGATTTTTCTGATTGTTCGAGAACGCATATGGATGGCGCCTCGCCGCTCGCTGACTTTTTTCTTTAGAGTCTTGCGCATCTTTAAAAAAAAAAATTTAAAAAATCGGACCTATGTGTACAAAACATATGGAAATGTCATTTTTTCCTAAAAATAGATCAAACATTGGTTATTGGGTCTTGTTTAAAGTTTAGGTGGTTGTTTTGGGAGTCAAAATAGTTGAATTGTAGGAAGAAATGAAAAAAAAAAAAACAACATAAATAAGTTAAAAAAACAATGAAATACATAAGAAATTATCAAAACAAGAGATAACATAAGGAATAAGCTGGCTCTTCCAATTTTGTTTGTCCTATTATTGTTCCAAATGGTCTAATGAATATATGTAGTGAAAAAGAATGCTTAAATATGAATAATATAGGATTTATGGGTAAAAATGTGATTTTATGACGTTATTTGCATAAATTACCATAAATATGCAAATGAGGGATTTTTTTCAAAAAATTGAAATTATCATATTGTTCTATACACTTCACTTGACATGCGTGCAAATTTTCGCGGAGATCGGCCGTTTTACGGCCGAGATCTTAGGGGGGGGGCCATAATGGCCCCCCCCCCCCCCGACCGTAGTAAGACTTCAAATAGCCCGGCCTTATTAGGGTTAAAAGTACAATAGTGTGTCTAGCTTTATACCTCAAACAAAACTTGACCTAACCTGGTGTTGTGCCTGGTGTAGTACCTAATGTGGTTCCCAAAGTTGTTCCAGCTGGTGTTGTTCTAGGTGTTGTAGCTCGCGTTGTACCAGTTGTTATTCCTGGCGTTGTTCCTGGGGTCGTTCTCAGTGTTGTTCCTGAGGGGAAAATCAAATGTTACACACATTACTAAAGAACTGTACACCTATATTCAAGATTTCTGCGCTTAATGTTATCGGAAACTTTTTGGCATTTTAAATTTCAAATATTAGTTGTGACAAATACTTAAAGCTGCTCACAGAGGCAATAAAAACATGACATTCAAAGAACCCAAAATCCTTAAAAGTACAATAGTGTGTCTAGTTTTATATCCCAAACTTGACCTAACCTGGTGTCGTGCCTCGTGTAGTACCTGGTGCCGTTCCCGGAGTTGTTCTAGGTGTTGTAGCTGACATTGTCACAGGTGTTGTTCCAGGTGTTGTAGCTGGCATTGTTCCAGGTGTTGTACCTGGCGTTGTAGATGGCGTTGTTACCGGTATTGTAGCTTGCGTTGTTACAGGTGTTGTAGATGGCGTTGTTACAGGTGTTGTAGATGGCGTTGTTACAGTTGTTGTAGATGGCGTTGTTACAGGTGTTGTAGATGGCGTTGTTACAGGTGTTGTAGATGGCGTTGTTACAGGTGTTGTAGATGGCGTTGTAACAGGTGTTTTTCCAAGTGCTGTAGCTGGCGTTGTTACAGGTGTTGTTCCAGGTGTTGTAGCTGGCGTTGTTACAGGTGTTGTTCCAGGTGTTGTAGCTGGCGTTGTTACAGGTGTTGTAGCTGGCGTTGTCACAAGTGTTGTTCCAGGTGTTGTAGCTGGCGTTGTTACAGGTGTTGTAGATGGCGCTGTAGCTGGCGTTGTGACAGGTGTTGTAGATTGCTTTGTTACAGGTGTGGTAGCTGGCGTTATTACAGGTGTTGTAGATGGCCGTGTTACAGGTGTTGTTCCAGGTGTCGTAGATGGCGGTGTTACAGGTGTGGTAGCTGGCGTTGTTACAGGCGTTGTAGCTGGCGTTATTACAGGTGTTGTAGATGGCGTTGTTCCAGGTGTTGTTCCAGGTGTTGTTCCTGAAGGAAAACAAATCAAATGTTATACACATTAGTAAAGAACTATACACCAATATTCAAGATTTCTACGCTTAATTTACGTGGATATCAGAAGCTTTTTGGCATTGGAAATGACATATATTAGGTGTGACAAATGCTCTAAGCTGCTTACAGAGGCAATAACAACATGACATTCAGAGAACCCCAATCCTTGAAAGTACAATAGTGTCTCTAGCTTTATACCTCAAACAAAACTTTACCTGACCTTGTGTTGTGCCAGGTGTTGTTCCTGAGGTTGTAGCTGGCGTTGTTCTAGGTGTTGTTCCAGGTGTTGTTCCCAGTGTTGTGCCCGGCGTAGTACCCTGTGTGGTTCCCGGATTTGCTCCAAGTGTTGTCCCAGAGGTCATTCCCGGTGCTGTAGCTGGTGTTGTTCCAAGTGTTGTTCCTGGAGTTGTTCCTGGAGTTGTTCCTGGAGTTGTTCCTGAGGTTGTAGCTGGCGTTGTTCTAGGTGTTGTTCCAGGTGTCGTTCCCGGTGTTGTGCCCGGTGTAGTACCCTGTGTGGTTCCCGGAGTTGCACCAGGTGTTGTCCCAGAGGTCATTCCCGGTGCTGTAGCTGGTGTTGTTTCAGGTGTTGTTCCTGGAGTTGTTCCTGAGGTTGTAGCTGGCGTTGTTCTAGGTGTTGTTCCAGGTGTTGTTCCCGGTGTTGTGCCCGGCGTAGTACCCTGTGTGGTTCCCGGATCTGCTCCAAGTGTTGTCCCAGAGGTCATTCCCGGTGCTGTAGCTGGCGTTGTTCCAGGTGTTGTTCCAGGGGTTGTTCCTGGAGTTGTTCCTGAGGTTGTAGCTGGCGTTGTTCTAGGTGTTGTTCCTGGAGTTGTTCCTGAGGTTGTAGCTGGCGTTGTTCTAGGTGTTGTTCCAGGTGTTGTTCCCGGTGTTGTGCCCGTTGTAGTGCCCTGTGTGGTTCCCGGAGTTGCACCAGGTGTTGTCCCAGGGGTCATTCCAGGTGTTGTAGCTGGCGTTGTTCCAGGGGTTGTTCTAGGTGTTGTTCCTGGGCTTGTTCCCAGTGTTTTTCCTGAGGGATACATTTAATGTTATACGAATTACTAAAAAACTATATACCTATGTTTTAGATTTCTGTGCTTAATTTTACATGGTTATCAGAAGATGTTTGGCATTGGACATGACATTTATCAGGAGTGACAAACTAATACTTAAAGCTTCTTACAGAAGCAATAACCACATGACATTCCGAGAACCCAAATCATTGAAAGTACTATAGTGTGTTAAGCTCCATGCCCTTAACAAAACTTAACCTAACCTGGTGTTGTGCCGGCTGTTTTTCCCGGAGTTGTTCCAGGTGTTGTTCCAGGTGTTGTAGCTGGCGTTGTTCCAGGTGTTGTTTCAGCGGTTGTTCGAGGTGTTAATCGAGGTGTTGTTCCTGGCGTTTTCCCCGGTGTTGTTCCTGAGGGAAAGATATGCATTACTAAAGAACTATACACCCTCATTTAAGAGTTCTGCTCTTAATTTCACGTGGTTATCAGTTGCTCTTCGTCCGGTCTGTTAACAAAATGTTGGGGACAGATCTGACTATTAGGGCTTTAATATTGCGCAATATCACAGACACTGATAACAAGTATGGCCATACATCTTAGATTTAGCATTGTTAAACAATGCTTTTAAATGTAATGTTATTTTTTGTACCTGTATAATGTAGTCTTTCTTGTCTATAAGCGCTTTACAGATATAAAGAATCTCTACCTTTTTTTTTCTCAAGCAAACAAAATTCTTTTACAAAAGTAACGAAATTCTATTAGTATTGACTATTGATACATAAGCCTACTCTCACGTACTGTAAACAAATATCGTATTCATGTACCAAATGTCGATCTAAGTCTATGAGTACATTCAGTGTAAACATTGTGCCTTTACCCTATAGGCCTATCTACACGACCAATTACAAGGATAATGAACAAAAATACAAAAAACATAATCTGCTTAGAAAAAAATGCAAGCCTTTTTCGTAGAAAATCTTTTCCTGTTTTACCCCAATGTATCGTGTGTGTTCTTTCTTCACATTTAATCTATGTGTACTTGGAATACTTAGTAGACAATGGAAAATGAACATTTGAATTTCGCCCAAAATCTAGGTCTATTCACATTGATAAACAGATATATTCTTAACTGGTATACTTGTATTCAATGTTACTTACCCCCAACTGCAATTTGGATGAGGGATGTCATCCAAAGAATGACGAGAAGCTTTACAACCGAATGGGTTTTGCCGAAACATTTCTTCATTTTCATTCCGTTTATGACACTGGGATCAAAAATAAAAAACTGATGATATCATACGAGACAATTATTTTTAATATGAAAATAATGATAATAATAATTATAATGATATTAATAAGTGGCTTTATATAGCACATTTTCCAGAAGATTCAAGCCGATGTTCTTTAGTCAATCAACAAAATAACAAGAATAAATTGTAGAGGTATGATTTCAGATATTTTTTGGAGAAGTCAAATAAACTATTATTTCTGAAGAATGCAGAGAGTTAAAGGGAGTGTGTCATGACGAGACTATGTGTCTGTCCCGTGGCCCTATCCGGGACGCGCATATTTTTTTTACACAACTGTTTAGCCATTTTCGCGAAAAAATTCCAAGAAGTGCTCTGGTGAAAGAGTCTAAGTCGTCAGAGCACTATTGTGTAAGCATGCCAGGTGCCCACCCATGTAGGGAAGGGAAGATGATATAAAGGGGAAAAGGATAGTGGAGAGGATATGGAGAAGGAAATACATTAGGAAAGAGAAGAGGATAAGTCAAAGGACGAACATAGAAATACATAATTGAAGAGCTAAGAGGATCATAGACTATAAAGGAAAAACAGGGAACTTACATAAAGATCGAGAAAGGGAATCTATCAGATTAAAACAATTAAAGAAATAGATGACGAAGGAGAAAAGGATAGATTGAAGGAGAAACAAAGAAATACATCAAACAAAAGAGAAGAGGCTAGAATAAAGGAGAACACAGAAATACATAATGGAAGAGAAGAGAGGATAGATTTAACCCGAAACAAATAACGAGTATGTACACAGTCATGTACAGCTCCAGCAATCCAACAAAACTGCCAATGGTAATGCTAGACTCTGTTTCTAGTCGTTTGCACAGTATATTTGACTGAAGTGGCTAAACAGTTGTGTAAAAAAAATATGCGCATCCGGGACCAATTGGGTATAAATACGACTACGGACGACGCGACCGCAGCATTCACGTGCGTGCAACATATGCGAAACCGAAGCGTGTTTCACGAACGCTAGCGCGCTGACCCAGTTAATTAAGTCCATTTGTTGACGTGCAGTTGTCCAAAAGAAGACGTAGATGGCGTAAACCAGTATTTGCCATGATACACTCCTTTTAATACAATAGACGTGGAGCAACGGATAGAAAGGGTTAGAATCCGGCTTCTTGTTATAGGTCAATATCTGCTTTTAAAAAAGTAAAATATAATCATCAGCATGTAGTGAAATACATGTAATTAGAACAACGGCAGCAAATGTTCATTTCATATGGAAGAAGTATCTCTAACTTACTGGGGGAAGTCCGGCCTGATGTGTATCTTGTGAGCCCCCCCCCCCCCCGCAAATTTGCTAGTTGTACCAACAACTTTAATCAACATTCAGTTATTTCTAAAGAGGGTTTCGATCCTACATGCACCCGAGATTTAATCACTGCAAATATGAAATATTAATATATTAAAATATGGATTTTATTTTGTTTTCCCGGTAGGGCTAGTTCGAAGTTTAAGGTGCTTGCTATGTGTCATAATGCCATTCTCTTCATGCTCGTGACAGCTCAACTGAACAATCACCCGAATAACATAGGGTGTGTATAGCCATCCTACAGATCTATAAGATATATAACTTAAGGGCGGATGAGCTCACATGGAGCCAACGGCCAGCTACCATGGAAGAGTTTGGTACGTCACCATGTATATTACCATTGTCTGCAACATCATGAACAAGTACAAATAGAAAGAAAAACGAGATGCAAGCCTAATTGGTCCCCGAACAATTAGTCCTGCTGTAAATAGCCTTCAGGAAGAGTTGCTGCTTTTTGCAAACAACGTACATTATAATGACCAACCTAGCCCAAAGCATTCGGGAAGATTAGGTTGTGATGTTCTGTCCCTGAAAACAAGAGGAAAGCGACTGTGCATTGCGACATGAAACGTTAGGACGTTGTATAAGGTAGGGAAATTAGATAACCTCATTCAGGAGGCTAATAGGTTGAAACTAGATATTATAGGTATTGCGGAAACTAGGTGGACTGATAATGGATGCGTGAAGAGAGATGATTACACCTTTATATACTCTGGAGGAGAAAAACACCAACATGGTGTTGGAATGTTAATCAAGAAAAATCTCGAGAAACACATTCTGGGTTACTGGACATTAAATGAGAGAATGATGTTAATGAAGCTAAAAGCTAAACCGTTTAACCTAGCAGTAATTCAATTGTATGCCCTAACCAGCGATTACAGTGATGAACAAGTAGAAACATATTACGATCAAATAGATGAAATGCTAAAGCATTGTAAATCAACAGAAGTTGTTATCGTGATAGGTGATTGGAATGCTAAAGTCGGAGAAGGTAAGGATGGAAAGATTGTTGGACAATATGGACTAGGCCATCGTAATGAACGGGGTGATCGACTTGTTCAGTTCTGTAAGGAACATGATCTAGTGATATCCAACACCTTTTACCAGCAACATAAAAGAAGAACCTACACCTGGAAAAGCCCAGGAGATGTAAATAGAAATCAGATCGACTACATTTTAATAAGAACAGGTTCAAGAATTGTATCAAGCAGGTAAAGACATGCCCAGGGGCTGACATATATTCTGATCACAACCCGGTGATTGCAGAAGTTGAAATAAAGCTAAAGAATACACCATCAGAACAAAAAGAAACTCTCTTTCGGATGTCACAGCCCTAAATAAAACAGACATAGCAGAAAAATACCTTATGGAAGTTAGAAATAGGTATAATTGTCTAGTCACAGAAGAAATAGAACAAACAAATAATGAAGTAAATGACATTGAGAAACTAGAAGTGGAATGGAAATGCTTGAAGAAAAAAAAGCATTCAGCATGGAAATAAGACACTACCAACTAAAAAGAAACCAGCAAAACAACCATGGATGACAGAAAAGATTCTGAACTTGATGCAGGAGAGGCAAAAGCAAGTCAGAAACTCCAAATCATACAGAGACATCAATAAAGAAATTGATAATGAATGTAAAAGAGCAAAATAAGAATGGCTAACTCTAAAATGTGTTAGAATTGAGCATTTCTTCAAGGCAAACCTAACACATGAAATGAACAGAGAAATCAAACATTTCAAGAAGAAGAAAAACAAGGCAGCAAGCGGATGTATAAAGAACAAGGATATATCCAAGACCTATTTGACCACGATAAAGGTCCAGAACTTCTAATCACTGACAACGAGGGTCCAAGTATACTTGAATCAGAAGTTAAACAAGCTCTGCATTCACTGGGAACTTCTAAATCTGAAGGCCCAGATGGGATAACACGGGAAGAACTTGTGGCCTTAAAATAATTTGGGATTGAACATTTGACTAGTATTTGCGCAAAATTTTTATTTGTGCCAATTCCAAAGAAGCCTAAGGCAAGTGTATGTGAAGATTTCCGGACAATTAGCCTTATGAGCCATGTAACCAAGTTGCTCTTAAAGATCATTCTCAACAGAATAAAAATTCAAATTGATAATGAAGTAAGTAAGGAACAGTTTGGTTTTAGACCTCAAAATGGTACTAGAGAAGCAATATTCTGTATGAGAATGATGACAGAAAGGTATATTGCAGTAAATAAAGTAATATATGTGTGCTTTATTGACTACTCTAAAGCATTCAAAAAAATTCACCACGACAAATTGATTGAAAGCTTACAAAAAAATAATGTAGATGGTAAGAACATACGTCTCTTATCTAAACTTTACTGGGAGCAGACAGCTGCCATCAAAATTAACAATGAAACTACAGGTTACACAAAAATCAAAAGAGGAGTACATCAGGGGTGCGTAATGTCCCCATCTCTGTTCAACTTGTGCACAGAGTTGGTATTCAGGGAAATTTCAGATATGAAAGGTGTTAGTATTGGGGGTTTACATATTAATTATTTACGTTATGCTGATGACACTGTACTTTGCGCAGTGAATGAAGCAGATTTACAACATGTATTGTAAAAGTCAAAAGTGAAGAGTTTGGTCTAAGCATGAATGTCAAGAAAACTAAGTCAATGATTTTTAGTAGAACAGGGAATAAGCCTAGAATATGTTTGAAACTCGATTGACATATCATTGAGCAAGTCAGTAATTACATCTACTTAGGACAAAGTATCACAGATGATGCCAGATGCGAAGTAGAAATAAAAAGAAGAATAGAAATTGCTCGGAATACATTTCTGGCAATGAAAGGATTATTCACAAATAGAAAGGTAAAATTTGCGCTTAGGTTGAGACTAGTAAACTGTTATGTATGGTCTGTCCTATTGTATGGAGCAGAAACATGGACAATAATCAAGGCCATGGGGGAATAGAATAACATCTTTTGAAATGTGGATCTACAGAAGAATGATGAAAATATCCTGGAAACGAATGAAAACCAACAAAGAGATATTGCACATGGCAGGGCGTAAACAAATTGCACTAGTAGGACTAGTACAGGAAAGAAAAATCAAATACTTTGATCATGTTAAAAGGCACCAAAGTCAGTTAAAGGATGTATTGGAAGGAAGAGTGGAAGGAAGTAGACCTAGAGGGAGACACAGAATCAACTGGGAAGAGAATGTCAAGAACTGGAGTGGACTAAAACTGCAAGAGTGCACCAGCATGGCAGAAGAGATGTTGCAATCAACCTCCGAACCGGGAGAAGATACTAAAATAGGTAGATAAATATGAAACTAGGGGACGCAGATAATGTACATGTAAATGTCAACTAATTTTCTGTACGTAGCAAACGAAAAAAAAACTCATATTAGTGAGTATTTGTGTGTGTGTTTCGGATTCTTTGCAAATCGCTCATTCTGCCTTCAAAATTGAGCATAAACGTACCCTAAGTTACGCTAGACCAAATCACATCTTCTGTGATGCCGACTTGATTTCCCATTGCCTTTAATGTGGAACAAAGTCTATGGATGAGCTTCTCTCCTCAATCGGTGTGACTTGTGAGATACCTTTTCTGTTTTGCTCAAAAGTGATCTGGGCAGCGTTTCTCGAAACCGTCATAACTACAAGTTCACCGACATCCTATTGAAAAGTGTGTATTAAGTTTAACACGTGTTTCAATGGGATGTCGGTGAACTTGTAGTTATATGACGGTTTCGAGAAACGCTACCCAGGTGTGCAGATCAACCAGTGCACGTTAACAATGGATGCCAAATGTATATGTAATAACACAAATATCGTGACGCACAGTTGCATAAATCATTTCAAAATATGTACATATCATTCGGTAATGTTTGCACTATGCTAACAAATAAAGGCCTAGTTTCGAAATTGGTAATCTAATACTTTGTATAGGGGTTTGATTTCCTACTATTCTAAGAAAGTAACATTTGTGTATTGTAACAAACGTGCATGTACAGGTATACAGTTTACACATAGCCTATGGAGAAGAGAGTCACACACAATCACATGATATTAGCAATTTAATCTACATGTAAACGTGTTGAGGTGAAGAGCATACATGTTTTTATAGTTAGTAAATGTATTTTCAAATTGCGGATATACATGTAACTTTAATCCAGGTTTAGGCTTAGCTATATGGCCACGAGAACTAATTGGGTAAATTAATGAACTGTTGAAGCACCAAATGTCAGCTTCTTCGTTCTGTTGGGAAATGTCACAATTCTGTAACTAACCAAAATCTTGTCATTTCAAAAGCAGTTTCTTACTTTTACTTTTTTCATTTCGATGAATCATTTCGTTACAGAATGATAATAATTCTTGAGGGATTAAGATGTTGAAGTTTAATACGCGCTCTATTAATAATCAGTGGAGAAATTTCAAACAAGATGAATACGGACTGACTAAAAAGTCTTTAAAACTTCATTGCTGATTTCTTTTATATCCATGTTTTCCAACCCCTAACTATCCCCTTTATAACGGTCTTAGTCGATAGAAAGTAAATATTTCTCCAGTGGGCATATTCTAACTCGATGAGTTACTTAAAGGACATTGTGCTACTTTTGATCAAATTGTATTTTACCCTGCATTTCAAAGGATACATTTCAAAGGATGCATTTCCTTATATGCATGTCTGGTGATTTTCCTACACCTACACTTTATACATTTAATGGGAAATTTAGATGAAGACGATTGAGAACATTTCGTTTTAATAAATAGCAATGTTTTCAATGTAGCAAACACACACAAACAAACGCACCCACACACGCACAACCTTTCGCCGCCACACATTTGAGGATTTCACCCTCTTAAAGCAGGGCTCCCACTTAGCCGAGTTGGAGCCTTGAGTTGTGGCGAGCTGGCGCGAGCTTGAACTCGTGTAAACTCGCGTGAACTCGCTTGAAATTTACTAATTTGTATGGTATTTGCATGAATTATCATACGACGCATTATCGAGTTTCCTACGTTTGATGTACGAGTCACGCGAGCTCGGTATGAGTTGTGATGACTTGTGTACGACTTGTACCGATCTACCAACGAGTTATCAAGATCTTCTAACGAGTGATAAGAGTTTTCAACGATTCATATGCGATCAATTAGGGGCGGGAAATGCATCATTTTGGCCAGGAGCGGCCAAGCGACTTCCAAAGTTGGAGGGGGATGGGGGCACCAAGAAAAAGGCACCTTCAAAGGGAAATCTCAAAGCGAAAATATACAATGTTTTAGACATTGGTATATACCCTTACACTGTGATTACATTATCAGGGATGATGTCAATATTTGTTTCACTTTATACACAGTACAAGATATTGTTTAAGCATCGTATTTTGCAGTTGTGTGTGATTGTCCTCAAATTTATTTGCGACCGAGCGAATGGAGCGAGGAATTTAAAAAAAGATTTGTGAGGTCGCAGTGTGAAAAATTACATCTTATAAAAAGCAAAAAACCCAATCCTGATGGGGTTATATGCAGATTTTTGTTATAACGGAGGACTGAAAGACCTTTGATAAGTAACATAAGTATATCATCTATAAACGCGAGCGAGCTGTTAGTCGCTTAAAATTAGGGGCGCGTTTGATGATGAGAGGAAAAGGGGACACTTATCAAAAAAGAAAAGCAGCTCATTTTAAAGTACAAAGAGAACTTATCAGAGGTGAAAATGGGGCACTTCTTACACCTTCTAAAAGAGGCACTCACCAGGGATGAAAAAAGGCATTTATGAAAATAGGAAATGGGCATTTATAAGAGGTGAAAAGGGGCATTTATAAAAAAGGGGATAGGTCCCTTTATTAGAAAGGAAAAAGGGAACATGTGAAATATAAGGTGCGCGTATCCCAGTTAAAAAGGGGGGTAGTTATTAACAGGAAAAAGAGCACTTGTCAAAATAAAAGAGGAACATCTCAGATTGGAATAAGGCAAATTATCAGAGGCGAGGAGGCACTTATCAAAAGTGAAAAGGAGCACTTATTGCAAAGGAAAATGGGAACTTGTCGAAGGAAAAGGGGCATTTGTCAAAATAAAAGGTCACTTATAAGAGGTGAAAAGGGGTAAGGGCACTTCTAAAAATTAATAGGGGCACTAGTCAAAGATAAAAGGGCACTTTTCCTATGTAAAAAGGGGCACATTTCAAGTACTTGAAAAAGTGGGGGCACTGTACCCCCTGCACCCCTCCCTGCTCTACTGCCCCCTGAGAGGGCTGCCTCTGATTTTGGCGCTCTCCAAAATAAAGATGGATGCCAGAAGCATATTTGCTCGATATGCTGGAGGAAGAACAGGCCTTGATCCTCTGCACAATTGTAGGCCAGCTGACGTATCATGGTGCGCTCGTCTTGCTCGTTATGCTCGCCCTGCGCTCTGCTCATGCTCATACGAAACTCGCCGTAAGTCCCCGTACTCGATCTAAACTCACGTTAATATCGTAGGGAACTCGGCATGACACACAGCACGATCGTCGTGCTCGTACTCCACTCTTGGAAACTCGAATAGCACTCGCGTATACTTGAAGGTGACGAGGTGCTATGAGTTATGAAGAGTGCAGTGCAAGCTTGTTACGAGTAATGCGTGTATATTACGAGTGTAGGCAAGTTCACCTCGAGTTACAACGAGTCAGTGAAAATTGTGAACATGTTCAAAATTCTGGAACTGCTCGCGACTTCGAGGAGAGCCGTGGAATATTTTTAAAAGTTTCGCCGAGCCATACCGAGTTATCCCGAGTTACAAGAAGAGCTATTCGCGAGTATTGCGAGTGCCTCTTTGAGGTAACTCATCACAACTCGTCATAACTCGCCAATACAACTCGGCTAAGTGGGAGCCCTGCTTTAGCTTTTTCAATCCTAGCTTCCTTTTACAGTGGCGGATCCAGGGGGGGGCCGAAACGGCCGCGGCCCCCCCTATTGGCGGCGCAAAAAAAAAAGAGAAAAAAAAAGAAAGGAGAAGAGAAGAAAAAAAGGAGAAGAGAAAAGGAAGGAGAAGAGAAAAGAAAAGAGAAGAGAAAAGAAAGAAGAGAGAAAGAGAGAAAAAAAAAAACTCCGGGGTCGGAGGGACCGATTTTGTGTTCCTAAAATTTCTGATAAAGGGTTACTTTTCACGCAACAAAGTCCGGCCCGTAATACACACAAATCCGGCCCGCACTGACTTTACACACCCAAGATAAAGGGGTGCTTTCAAACTAAGAGAGGGAACATACATGCGCGTACCCTAGATAACACGGAGTGGGTGGGGGGGGGGGGTGGGAAGGGGAAGAGAAAAGTCGGGTGAGAAAGGGGGAAAGACAAGGAAATGGTGCTAAGTGACAGTAACGACGAATAAGGGAAAAACTGTAATCGGGAGATTTGGGGTCATTCCAGAAGGCTTGGGAAACGTCATTGAATAGAGGGGGACGGGCCGGCCGCATAAAATCTCGAGCCACGGATTCAAAGTTAAACGTTACAAACAGCCCCTGCTTTTTGAAAAAAATTGAAAAGGGCACAATATTTTGAATGTCTTTCAAATAGAAGCTATATATTAAACAGTCAAATTTTAAATTAACGGTAGGGCCGCTTCACAACTCTTATTTTGCCCTTCATTTGGATTCAGCTCATACCAACTCGCTTGTGCTTATATTTGAACTCATGCTGGTAGTGATAATGGACAGCGGCGGCGATCCTGGGCCCGATAGAGGGACACGTCCCCCCGGAAATTTAGATATATAGCTAGAAAGAAATATACATGTAGCGGAAAGAACGTACATATTGGACTAAAGGATTTTCTAGAATGCATAATTTCAGCATTCTACATTGCAAAATCTCGCTTGGTCGCTACGCCCCGGCCCTCGCCCGATAACACAAAACTAAGATATGATGCTCCCGGTCGCGATTATTTCATGGTTGGTGTATAAATAGATCTTTTTTCCCCTTTCATTTCTACTGACCTAATTGTATGCTATCACAATCATGCTTGTTTCATTTTCCCTTTAAAGCATGCGTAGCTAGGGGCGGTAGGGGCAGTAAGAGGACATAGGACGAAAAAAGGAGCAGACAAAGAAACATTTTTGACTAAGTCTAAAACGGGACAACAAATCATCTTCTTTCTCTAATAATTTAATGAAACGTTAAGCTTCTGCGCTTTGCGCTGGAGGGGAAAACTGAATTCAGAGAAGGATTAAGAGTCGGGAATGGAACAACGAATTATCTTCTTTCTCTAATAATTTCATTAAACTATGAAAGGTCAAAGCTTCCGCGCCTAGCGCGGAAGGGGGGAAATGAATTCAAACAAGGATTAAGAATCATCTTCTTTCTCTCATAATTTAATGAAGCGTCTTAACAAAAAATCTTAACAAAAAACTTAAAAGAGAGTACTATTTTTCTGAGTTTAATGAGCATCTTGGTGATCCCCGCAAAACTTGGAAAACATTAAAGAAAGTGTCGTTTAAGAAGAAATCGGGAGATAGAATCGAGCTGATAAAGGATGGATATGTAATTGATGATTCTGAGTGTATTGCATCAATATTCAATGAATATTTCACTCAAACTGCTAGTCAATATAATACTGAACATACCTTTAATGAATTACATGAGTTAACTGATGGCATCTTTACGTGTGTTTCTATAGGAGAGGATTTTGTTCTCAAAGAGCTTTCCAAATTATCCATTTTTAAATCTAATGGTATTGACAATCTACATCCACGTCTTTTGAAGCTTGTTTCACCATTCATTACAAAACCACTTACACATTTGTTAAATTGTTCACTCTCCACTGGTTATGTTCCTGTTGAATGGGAGAGCGCAAGGGCATAACGCCTATTTTTAAGGGCGGAGACAAGAAAAGCCCATCCAATTATCGTCCTATTTCGGTTCTTTCACATATTGTTAAGATTTTAGAAAAGGCAGTTCACTCCCAATTGTATGATTTTCTCAATGATAATGCTCTTCTCAGTGATAGGCAATCAGGCTTTAGACCGCTTCATTCAACAGGAACGGCGCTAGTTGATGTAAATGATTTCTTACTTAGGGGATAGACAGGGGTCTTATCTCCGGTGCATTATTTTTGGACCTAAAACGTGCGTTCGATTCGGTGAATCACGATATCTTACTCTACAAATTAGACAAGTATGGTGTAAAAGGAAAAGAATTGGCCTGGTTTAAAAGTTACTTAAGTGATCGATTACAATGTGTCGTGGTTAAAGGTGCTCAGTCTGGATTTAGAGGTGTAAATACTGGAATCCCACAGGGATCAATATTGGGCCCCCTTCTTTTTACTGTTTTTATTAATGACCTCTGTAATTTGCCCTATTGTGAAAATA
This sequence comes from Strongylocentrotus droebachiensis, assembly GCA_035222895.1. NCBI lineage: Eukaryota > Metazoa > Echinodermata > Echinoidea > Camarodonta > Strongylocentrotidae > Strongylocentrotus > Strongylocentrotus droebachiensis. The sequence goes on from JAVYIG010006088.1 coordinate 117,405, forward strand.
CTAAAATATGTTTATACGCCGATGATGCGGCAATATTTTGCCAAGGCAAAGAAATTGCCCTTGTTGAGAAAACTCTTAAATGTGAGTTTAAAAAAATAGTTGATCACATTGAAAAAGATGACTTAATGTTGAATATCAAGAAGTGTAAGATCATGTTATTTGGGACAAGAAAACGAATCAAAAATCAAAGTGTACGCTTGATTTACAGAGATAATGTTATCGAAGTTGTAAATGAATTTAAATATCTTGGTGTATTATTTGATAATTGTTTAAAGTGGGATATACATATATCGAAAACTGTCTCCAAAATATCTAGAACCATATCATGTATAAAACAAATTAAATATTATTTGCCGAAAAGAATTTTAAAATTGTTATATGATAGTTTGATATTGTCACATATTGACTACGGTATTGTTTTGTGGGGATGTTCAGCAAAGTGTCATTTGGAAAAGTTACAAAAGTTAGAAAAATCGTTATGCCGGTTTAATACTAAACGTAGATATTTTGACACCTCGTATTATATTATTATCCTCTCTAAGATGGCAATCAGTTGTTCAGAGAGTGCAATACCAATTTAGAATATGGATGTATAAGGTGATTAATAATAAAATGCCGAAATATATTAAGGATATCGTGTGCTATCGACCGATAAACGTTTATACCAGATATGCAACTACCTGTCCTCTATTCATTAAAAAACACAAAACCGAGTATTTCAAAAGATCTTTCTGCTATCAAGGCTCCGTTATATGGAATGCATTACCACCCTCTTTACGTTTATTAAACTCACTGGATTCATTTAAAAAACACTGCAAACTCCTTTCTCTCACATAGTTTAAAATAGTACTTACATGAATATTTACCCCCCCCCCCCCATTTTTTTCAATATTTTATCTTGTTTAATTTTTGTGTTCATTATAACTTATGTATGTTTATATGTTTTGTTAAAATGTTTTTGATTATGTTGATACAGGGCCCCTTGGTCGAGCAGTTTTATAACTGAAAGGGCTACCCTGTCAAAATAAAACGACAAATAAATAAATAAGCTTACGCGCTACGCGCGGGAGGAGGAAAATTGAATTCAGACAAGGATTTAGAGTCGAGAATGGAACAACGAAACATCTTCTTTCTCTAATAATTCAATGAAACGTCAAAGCTTCCGCGCTTCGCGCGGAGGGGGGAAACTGAATTCAGACAATGATTAACAACCGAGAACGGTACAACGAATCGTCTTCTTTCTCTAATAATTTAATGAAACGTCAAAGCTTACGCGCTTCGCGCGGGAGAGAGGGGGGGGGGGAACTCAATTCAGACAAGGATTAAGAGTCGAGAACGGTACTCTTTCTCTAATGATTTAATGAAACGTCAAAGCTTCCGCGCTTCGCGCAGGAGGGGGTATGGAAAGTGAATTCAGACAATGATTAAGAATCGAGAACGGTACAACGAATCGTCTTCTTTCTCTAATAATTTAATGAAACGTTAAGCTTCTGCGCCTTGCGCGGAGGGGGAAAACTGAATTCAGACAAGGATTTAGAGTCGAGAATGGAACAACGAATCGTCTTCTTTCTCTAATAATTTAATGAAACGTCAAAGCTTCCGCGCTTCGCGCGAGAGAGAGGGGGGGAGGAACTCAATTCAGACAAGGAATAAGAGTCGAGAACGGTACTCTTTCTCTAATGATTTAATGAAACGTCAAAGCTTTCGCGCTTCGCGCGGGAGGGGGTATGGAAACTGAATTCAGACAATGATTAAGAATCGAGAACGGTACAACGAATCGTCTTCTTTCTCTAATAATTTAATGAAACGTCAGAGCTTCCGCGCTTCGCGCGGGAGAGAGGGGGGGGGAACTCAATTCAGACAAGGATTAAGAGTCAAGAACGGTACTCTTTCTCTAATAATTTCATGAAACATTAAAGCTTCTGCGCTTCGCGCGTAATGGGGGGGGGGGGGGGGGGTAGGAGGGGAACCACGAGCTACCCGAATATGAATTTGTTAAATCTTTTCTCGTATATTTTGGTGATAATAAACACTTTCACAAAATACATATTATACAAATTTTTGCTCACTCGCTTCGCTCACTAGCCGAATTGTGAAACCAGAAAATTACTTTTTCGGGCAAGAGGCTTCAGCCCCCCCCCCCCCCCCCCCCCCCGATGAAAATGTCCACAAAAAAATACCTGTATGGTGCTTCTAATATGACCTTGTCAGTATGTCAAGTTGAAAAACGGTCTGCGCAATTTTCAAATTTCCGGCCCCCCCCTATTGGAAAATCCTGGATCCGCGCCTGCTTTTATGAAACGGGCCAACCCACATCTCCTCCAACACACAAAATCCACGAGTCACTCGTGTTTATGACGCACATAGAGACAATCAGAGGCTCAATATAAATACAGATGCTCGTACATAAACACCTTTGTGAACATCGCATTTGGAAGTCATTTTCTCTATTCGATATGTATCAAGATCAATCATCCTTGACGTCTCATAGTTCCTCTTATTCACTGCATTTGACCTCGTTCATGGGAATGAACTGTGAAACCAATGCAAACATTGCTATTCAAGCACATTATAGAAGAGGAAGAGGGTAACTAAAAAACATCGCTCATTTTCACCTCTATAGTTCCTCTTAAGGATAGGACACTGTTTTCAAGATCAAATTTGTGACTCAATCAGAATAACACATTTAGTTTCGGTCCTCGATGTTTCCCGGTTAGATTAAAATTCCGAAAGAAAATAATTTGAATTACCATTTGTTTTTGTTCTTTTCTTTTACAGCATGTTACATCCGTATCTTAGAAGCCCATCACCCACAACTTATCTTTTTGAAAATGTATGATGTCGTGCATTGATGACCAAATGTTCTTTATCAGCTTTTCAATTACTGAGCACTAGTAATTTAAGGTAGTGTACAAAATAATATACACTGCCTTGAGAGGTTCTGGTTAAAGCCCCACTGTCCTACTTGTAGCTACTTGCTCCCTCTATATAGAAAACCTCCCAATCGGTGCCTGTTGGTTCCCCATGATCCTCTTTTTCTTATGTTAGTTGAGAGCTGAGTTAATGAGATAGCCACCTGTCAGTGACCTCGCTGTGTGGTCTAATCCCTTCTGGCTCAGTAGTATTGACGGTCTTTAAACTATGCACTATGACTCCAATAGTAATATTTGCTGAGGGGCGCAGCCCGAAGCAAATAATCCTTTTTGAGTTAACGAGGCCCATAGTTCTAACCAGTAACTCGAAAAGAAGGCATAGTATATTTGTTTTATATCCTGCTTCACAAATTTATTTACTCCAAAATAAATTACAATTTAGAACTTAAAAATCACAATTTTTTTGTGATTAAAAATAAGAAAAAATTATTTAATTAAGATTTGAAGAAAAAAAGGAATTTCAATTCCCGAATAGTACTCCCAAATAGTACTTTTTCAGAGCAACCCTAAAATAGTTGAAATATTTCTGGTCATGTGACGAGCTCTCAACCAATCAAAAACCAATAAATTGTTGATGCAGGATATCATAGATAATAGCAAAGTTAATAGTCACAATGATTATAACTATATCTAAATGTCACTATCCATATTGTGATTACTATCCTTATTACAAAAATTGCGCAGTAGCGGATGAACAATAACGATAATTGTTTTTGTTACGATTGTTTGTAAACATGTTTGCATTTTATCAAGTTAACAGATAAATATGTGTAGCAATATAGGAAATAAGTTCAAAGCAATTATTTGTTTTTGGACAGTGAATTGTGTAAGGTGGCAGATATGTCGCCTGGTCGCCTGGGTTGCGAGCAAAAGCGGTGAACAGGTATTACCAGACATCCGCCAGAGTTGTCAATTATTCCCTAGAAATTCTGTAAATACAGTGTTCGCCATGACACCAAACTTTCGCCCATTTTCTGAGAAAACTCTGAACATATTAAAAATGTTCAACAACCTTTGGCGAATATGACTTTCCTCCAAAATGGTCTGCAATTGTACACCACTGTCATAAGTTATTCTTCCTTCAAGTGGTCTGCAAACATTCTTTTTAATCGAAAACTGCTACTCAATTATTTACCCCCTCCCTCCAGAACGTGATGAAGAGTGGAAGAATAATTACAGAATAGTCAGCGATTACACCGATTGGTTGAAGAATAATAGCAGAATAGTTACAGATTAGTTGAGGAATTGTGTAACCCGTCTCTTAATTCTCGAAATCCATCTTTACTAATGTTACTAATGTCAATATTTTGAAAATGCTGAGCTCCGAATCCTCCGAGGAGGAAGAGGAAGGTTACACCTACCCCTTTCTTTAGAGAAAGATGATTGAAACTCACATTTATTTCCTTCTCAATGACACTGTACCAAACAATAAACAAATAGAACAATATATACAGGAATCAGTAAATAAACTCAAAAGCAGATAGAGTCGAAAACCCCAGAAAGTAAATGCTTGTGTTAGGAACGCCCATTACACGTAAGTACAAATTATTGTAGAAACTGAGAAGAGAGTTAGGCATTGGAGAATAGGTTCATTTAAATTACATATTACAGCGTCCATTGATTTGAACCTACTATAATGTATTTTCAATGACACCAAACAGACTAAATATATCAGAGCACTAGAATGTTATTAATAATAGCGACATATATCTCATTTACAAACCGCCTTACAAAACTGTCCCGAGGCGTATAAATTATATATATATATATATATATATATATATATAATAGGCCGTACATGAAAAGTATCAATGCACAACACATGTTTTTCAAGAAGGTAACTGTCGTAGAATGAAGGTATATTCTTCTGCAAAAAGGAAAATTCGTCTAATACAAAACGTGAATACAAGAAAAGGGATTTAGCTGGTAGTTAAACACATTTTTGTTTTTCGAGAAAAAGTTTGCAAAGAGTTCAAGTTCAAGTTTCCATTTTTAACAAGAAGAACACATATTATGTAAAATGAATAGTAACTATACAAGTGTACATGTTATTTGTCTTTACATAGCAAAAGGCATATTTTACATAATTCGTAATTTAGTAACAGGCAAATTATACGGCAATCATATCATACAATCTAAATCAAGAAGAACAATTTAAAAAATGTTGCTGTTTATTTATTTGTCAAGTAAAAATTGAGGGATCCACTTAAAAAGCATAGCTTGTAGAATGTGACCCTTCAACAAAATAATGTTATAATAAATTAACACAATTATACAGAAATTGATTTTTAAAAAAACTAGTGTTGCGTCTACGGAGACTACTGAATGAGAGAACTCAACATAATGAGGCGCAGTGTGGAAGCACAAGGGTAGAATTATGAACTACATGGACAAGATTATATGAAAATCGCGACGAAAATTTGCAAATTTAGCCGACCGATATTCAGTTGAGGGGGGGGGGGGGGGGTAAGGTCACCTTTTTTGGTCACCTTTAAGCCTTTTTTTTTTTATTTAAAAAAAAATTGAGGGGGGGGGTTCCTCCAAAACACACACACTAAAACAAAAATTTGAGGGGGGGGTTCGACCCAATTGCCTGAATATCGTTTTAAAAGGGTAGCAAAATGCCTGCATCCTGTCTAGTTTATCTGGATGACGAAATAGCAATTCACCAGTACCAAAGAAGAAAAAAACAATGTACTCGCTCCCTTCCTGAACCAGAAATTATAAACAGAATGCTTGATGTTCTAGCAAGAGGCCTCAGTACCCTTGCGGAAAAAATGCGCACGTATTCCTATGGCATGAAACCTAAAGTTTGCATATGCATGAGATTAGCATTGTGGCGAGTTAGACGGTGGCTGAAAACTTCCTAAAATCCCTTTTATGTTGTGATATCTTACCTTTACTCTGTGAAGGACTTGCAGCTTTTCTATAATGGAAACTAAGCTTCCACGCAGCTATCCAGCGTGAGTTTATATGGCAGATAGTAACCTATACCGCGAACACAGTTCTGCAAACACGACCGAACTGTTCTTGAACCAGACTGCAAGGAGAGTGATGTCTAGGTCGCAATGCTTTGCGTAAATATGATTTGCATGCATGATGCGCAAAAATCAAAGCATTTTTAGCACATATGCTACGGTGTTCAAAAAGAGGAAACTTATCGAATGTGTTCGTTGTTGTGTCACAAAGAGGAATTATTAACATTTGATTGACTGAAATACAATAATAGACAAATAGAAATAACATTGGATTATAACATCAACAGTAGTCTTTAAATCAAGGCAGGTTTTCTGCTCCAATATCGGTCTCATGCGGTCAATCAAGCTGTAGGCATGTGTACACCTCCCACGATCAAAGGACAACTCCGCGCGTTTCGAGGACTATGGGATCGACAGAGCAGCAAGGCAACATCAACAGGGATATGAAGAGGAAAACCCACAAAAAATGAAAAGGACAGATTAGACAAAATAAATATAGAAGGGAAAAGAAGGGGAGTAAGAAGGAGAAATGTAAATTAGTGCAGAACAATTGCATACAACCATGAGGATTAAAAATAAAAACTACAGTCAGGTATTCAAAGTCAGTTATTGAAAATTTGTATATAACAAAGTCAGTTATATTATTATATATTATTTAGTTTTAAAAAAGTGGGAAATTAAATTTCACATCTCTTAGGCATTATTTTCATTTCAGAAAAGGTGAGAATGAAATTCACTTCCCTTTTTCAATTTATCAAAGCTTACGTTTATATAATTTCAGCTAATTTTTTTCTTTTTTTTAAGTTATTTTTTTTTCCCTCATTCGGGCAGGTTTTCTTTATCTTTACTATTGTAATACCTGGAAAGGCAAGACAATAGTCACTCAATGGAACGCGGTATATTACATTGCTTTATATATATAGTTTTAAGACAGTATTATCTTTGTCAAAAATTAATCAAATTCACTATTATTATCAATATCAGAATTGCGGTAGTGTATGATTAGCATTTTATAGTATATTCATTTAGACTTTGAAAAGATACCAAGTTCAAGTTCAAGTTTTATTTCAATTCAAATCCATAAAAAAACATATAAGATACAGATTATATACAATATAGAAAACATAGAACACACACAAAATGGAAACATGTCTACAAATATACCGGAATTATACAAAGTTAATCAGCAATAGAAATGA